>PVJL010005716.1:0-103752 GCA_004026885.1 Lyroderma lyra | reverse complement strand
TCCTCCTCCTCCTCCTCCTCCTTCTTCTTCTTCTTCATTTTCTTTACTTTTTCCTCTTCTTTCCCCTAACATTACAGATGAAGACATTGAAGAATAGTATATACAAGGAGAATTAGAAAGTGGCCATGGATGCCAGCAAAAGTCTCAGAAAAGACAAAAGAAGACCTTAAGTTTACACCTCAGATTGACCCTCAGCACAGAGACAATCTACAACAATAAAAACAAATAAATAAAAACAATAACAAAGGAACAGCAAACCCTGGAGAAAGAGGACAATCTGATTTCCAGAGTTACATTACTAGATTAAAATGTTCAGTGCTTAACAAAAAACAATAAGGTATACAAGAAAACAGGAAAAGGAGTTCCCTGATGGTGTAGTGGCTTAAGGCTTCAGTGCTGGCGCTGTCAGTGCTGCGACCTGGGTTCGATTCCCAGCCAGGGAGCTACCCACATACCAAAAAGAAAAAAAAAAAAAAGAAAGAAAACAGGAAAGTATGAGCCATTCAAAGAAAAAAAATCAACAGAAATTATTTCTGAAAAAGACATAATGATGGATGTAATAGAGAAAAACTTTAAAACATCTGTCTGAAAGATGCTCAAAGAACTAAAGTCAAGAAAATAATGTGTGAACAAAATGGAAATGTCAATAAAGGGATAGAAAGCCTAAAAATGAACCAAAAAATAAGTTCTGGAGCTGTAAAGTACAATAACTGAAATGAAAATTTTGTTAGAGAAATTCAAAGGCAGATCTGAGAGGACAGAAGAATTAGTGAACTTAAAGATAGAACAATAAAAATGGTCAAATCTGAATAACAGGGGAAAAAATGGTTGAAGAAAGTGAACACAGCCCAAGGGACCTGAAGAACAATATCAAGCAGACTAACATACACATGGTGAGAGTCCCAGAAGGAAAAGAGAGAGAGAAGGGAGTGGAGCAAATATTTGAAAAAAGAATGGCTAAAAACTTCTCAAATTTGGTGAAGTATATGAATATAAACATTCAGGAAGCTCAACAAAGTTTCAGAAAGATAAACTCAAAGAGACCACACCAACACACTTATAATTAAAATCTCAAAAGACAAAAACAGATAGAAGTTTGAAAGCAGCAAGAGAGAAGTGAATCATCATATATTATGTGCAGATGTTTTACCAGAAACTTTAGAGATCAGGAGATGATGGGCTGATATGTTTAAAGTACTAAAAGAAAAAAAATGTCAACCAAGAATTCTACATCCAAAAAAACTTCAAATCCTGTATTCCTCAAAAATAAAGAAAAAATTATGACAGTCCCAAAATTTTAAAAAGCTGAGGGAGTTTGTGATCACTGAAATTGCTATGCAAGAAATGTTCAAAGGAGTCCTGCAATATGAAATGAATGAACATTAGACAGTAACGCAAAGCCAAATGGAGAAATAAAGATCTAAATAAAAATAAATACATAGGCAATTATGAAAATTAGAATTATTGTAACAATAGTTTATAACTGCATTTTTTCCACATGACTTAAGAAACTGATATATTTAAAGAAAAAATGATCAGTATAAAGGTTAGTATTACTATGACTTTGGTTTATAACTCCAAATCTTATTTTCCACATAATTTAAGAAACTAATGCATTTAAAAATTTTTAGTTTGTTTTGTGGCACACAGTGTAAATGGTATAATTGTGTGATCTCAATAACTGAAAGGAATAGGAACAAAGCTATAAAGAACAGAACCTTATTGAAGTTAAGCTGGCATAAATTCAAATTAGAGGGTTATAGCTTTAAGATGTTAGATGTAATTCCTATAGTAAACACACACAAAAAATAGCTATAGAATATACACAAAAGGAAATGAGAAAATAATTTAAATATTTCACCACAAAAAAATCAATTAACCACAAAAGAAGCCAGTAATGCATGGAATGAGGGACACACATTCTATAAAGCATGTAGAAAACAATGCAATGACAGAAATAAGTCCCTCCTTATCCATGATTACTTCAAATGTAAATGGATTAAATTCTCCAATCAAAAGAGATTGGTAGAATGGATAAAAACACATGATCCAACTGTATACTATCTACAGGAGACTCACTTGGGATTCAAAGACACAAACAGGTTGAAATTAAAAGGGTGGGGGAAAAATTTTATGCAAACAGTAACCAAAAGAGAGCAGGTGTGGCTATATTAATATCAGGCAAAATATACTTTAAATTTAAAAGTCTAAGAGACTTTTTAAGAGACAAAAAGGACACTATATATATTAATAAAAGTTTAGATACAGCAAGAACATATAATATAAATATGCACCTGAGAGAACACTAAAATATATGAAGCAAAAACTGACTGAATTGAAGGGAGAATAGATACTTCTACAATAATAATTAGAGGCTTCAATACTCCACCCAAAATAATGGATAGAACAACTAGACAGAAAATAAGTTAGGAAATAAAGAAATTACACAACACAATAAACCAACTAGATCTAACAGTCATATACAGAGCACTCCATCCAACAACAAAATACATGTTCTTCTCAACTGCATATGGAAACATTTTCCAGGATAGACCATATGTTAGGCCACAAACTTAGGCCAAATAGATTTACAAAGATAGAGATCATACTAATTATTTTCTCTGACCACAACAGGATGAAATTAGAAAGCAGTAACAAAAGGAAAACTGGAAAATTCACAAAATTGTGGAAATTAAAAAATCACAATTTTAAACAACCAATGGAAGAAAGCACAAAGAATATTAGAAACTACTTAGAGAAGAGTGAAAATGAAAACATAACATACCAAAACTTATGGGATGCAGTGAAAACCGAACTAAGGGGGGAATTTGTGGATATAAATGCTCATATTAAAAAAAAAGAAAGATCTCAAATTATCAACCTAACTTTACAAATAAGGAACTAAAGTAAAAAAGAAAAAAGTAAGAACAAAACTAGTAGAAGGAAGGAAAAACAAAGATTAGAGTTGAGATAAATGAAATAAAAAATAGAAAGACTGAAAAAGCAATGAAACCAAAAGTTGTTTCATGGAAAAAAATATACAAAATTGACAAAACTTTAGCTAAATGAACTAAGAAAAAAGGAGAAAAGACTCAAATTACTAGTCAGAAATGAATGTGAGGACAGTCCTATTGATTCTACAGAAATAAAAAGGATTATAAGAGTGTACTATGACTATTCTATGCCAACAAATGGTTGGATAACATAGATAAAATGGAAAAATATCTAGAGACACAAAACCTACCAAGACTAAGTTATGAAAACATAAAAAATCTGAAAAGACCTATAACTAGTAAAGACATTGAACTATGAATAAAAAAATCTCCTGACAAATATTAATAAAAGCCCTGGGCCTGATGATTTCTGGTGAATTTTACCAAATATTTAAAGAAAAACTAGTACCAATCTTTCTCAAGCTTTTCCAAAAACTTGAGGAGGAGGGAACACATCCTAACTCATACCATGAGGCCAACAATACCCTGATGCCAAATCCAGACACAGACACTGAAAAAAAGAAAATTATAGGCCAATATCCCTTATGAACATGGATGCAAAAATCCTCAACGAAATACTAGAAAACGGAACTCAGCAACTTACTAAAGCTAATATACAAAAGACAAGTGGGAGGTATTCCTAGAATGCAAGGATGGCACAACATATAAAAATTGATCAATGTAATGCGCCACATTAACAAAACGAAGGGAAAAAACCATGTGGAAAATCTCAACTGATGCAGAAAAAGCATTTGAGAAAATTCAACACTCTTTCATGATTAAAAAAAAAAAAATCAACCAACTAGGAATGAATTGATAAATACATGGGACATTATCTCCACATAATAAAAGTCATATATGAAAAGCCCACAGTAAACATCATACTCAATGGTGAAATACTGAAAGTATTTTGCCTAAGATCAGAACAGGGCAAGAATGCCTGCCTTCACCATTTCTATTCAACATAGTACTTGAGTTCTAATCAGCGCAATTAAGCAAGAAAAAGAAAGAAAAATCATCCAAATTGAAAAGGAAGAAGTGCAATTATCTCTGCTTCCAGATAATATAATCTTATATTTTGAAAACCCAAAGATCCCATTATAAAACTGTTAAAACTAGTAAATGAATTCAGCAAAGTACCAGAATACAAAGTCAACACACATAAAAAAATTAGTTGAAAGGGTTCCCTGGTGGTATAGTGGCTAGGCTTTGGCGCTCTCAATGCAGTGGCCTGGTTTCAATTCCCAGCCAGGGAACTATCCCCCCACAAAAAAATTACTTGTATTTTTACACACAAACAAGTAACAAACTAAAAAGGAAATTACAAAATACAATTCCATATGCAATAGCATGCAAAAGAATAAAATACTGGAATTGACTCAAGGAGGTGAAAGACTTGTACAATAGAAACTACAAAACATTGGTGAAAGGAATTAAAGAAGACACAAATAAATGTAAACACATCCTATTTCCATGGGTTGGAAGAATTAATATTGTTAAAATGTAAATAGTACCTAAAGTGATCTACAGATTCAGTGCAATTCCTTATCAGATCCCATTAACTTTTTTTTTTATAGAAATAGAAAAACCCATCCTAAATTTAATATAGAATCTCAAGGGACCCTTAATAACCAAAATAATCTTGAAAATGAAAATCCAAACTAGAGGAGTCACACTTCCTGATTTTAAAACTCAATGCAAACCTAGTTATTAAAATAGTATGGTACTGGCATAAAGACAAACATAGACCAATGGAACAAATAGTCCAGAAATAAACTTTTGTATATATGGTCAAAAGATTTTGACAAGGATGCTAAGACTATTCAATGGAAGAAAGGACAGTGTTTTCAACAAATGGTCCTGGGAAAACTGGATATCCACATGCAAAATAATTATATTGGAGCCTTATCTGACACCATATACAAAAATTAACTCAAAAATAGATAAAGAATTTTAATAAAAGACTTAAGACAACAATAATCTTAGACGAAAAGGACAGAAGCTTAGGACAGAAGCTTCATGCTATTGGATTTTACACTGGTTTCTTGGATATGACGCCAAAGGCGCAGGTAATAAAAGAAATAATAGATAAATTGGACAAATTTGCAAATCACATACCCAATATGGAGGTAATATCCAGAACATATAGAGAACTCCTAAAACTCAACAACAATAACAACAACAAAAACTTAATTCAAAAATGGGCAAAGGGACTTGAATAGACATTTCTCCAAAAAAAAAAAAAAAAAACAATTTGCCAGCAAACATAGAAAGAATGCTTGCTCAGCATCACTAACCATTAGGGAAATGCAAATCAAAACTACAATGTGACTACCTCGCATTCATTAGGATGGCTGCTATCAAAACAGAAAACAAGTTTTGGAGAGTGGAGAAATTGGAGTCCTTGTATACTGTTGGTGGGGATATATAAAATGGTATCGCCACTGTGAAAAAAGTATGGTGGTTCCTCAAAAAATTAAAAATGTAATTACCATGTGATACAGAAATTCCACTTCTGGGATATACCCAAAGGAATTCAAAGGACAGTCTCAAAGACATATTTATGCCCCACTGTTCATAGCAGCATTAACAATTGCTCAATATGAAAGCATACCAAGGGTTCATCACTACATGAATGAATCAATAAAATGTGATAATTATATACAGTGGAATATTACTCAGCTTGGAAAGGAAGGATATTGTGCAATGTGCTACAACGTGGATAAAACTTGAGGACATTATGCTAAGTAAAAGAAGCGAGTCGCATGCGGTACTCCAAGTAGTCAAATTTATAGAGACAAAAAGTAGAATGGTGGTTGCCAGGGACTGAGGGCAGGGGAGAACGAGGAGTTGGTGTTTAATGGCAAAGCCTGTTAGAAGCTGTGAGCAGAAAGAACCTGAACTAAGGAATATCAGCTGAAATTTAAAAGGGGGGGAAGGAAGAAGGCAGGGAGAAATGAAGGGAGGGAAGGAAGGAGAGAGAGACACACACAGAGAGAGATGGAGAGATCAGAGATGGATGGACTTTGTGAGAGAAGAAATGGTAGGCCTGAAGAAGAAAGGCAAAGAAGAATCGAGATTTGTCAGATGGTATTATTACCAACAGAAAAGGAGTCCAAAGGAGTAGTAACAAAAACATCCCACGTACGCTCATCAAATCCTGTTATCCCAACAAGAGTTCAGAAGAGATGTCGTTCATATAACAGGAAAAGCCTTTCTCCCTATTCCCTTGTTCACATAATACTTAGAACAGGCAGGTACCCTGCCTGCTAGCAGTCCACAGGCCAGTGGGGGAAAAGATAGTATGCTAACTTGTAACAAGGTGTCACAATGGGAGGCGGGGAGGGTGGGCACAAAGAGCACGACACTGGAGTGTCACCCAGTAATACACAGACACTCCAAAGATGCTGACAACCAAGCTGGGCCTTAAGGGCATGCAGAGGGGACCATGCCAGGAAAGGCAAGAGACCCAGGGACTGCATGCTGCCAACAAGGTTGTAAGGATGCACGGGGAGAGATCCTGAAAGTGACAACTGACCACAGAGGGCTGCCAGCAAGACTGCCATATGAAGGTGACACTGACAGGTGTGAGTTACCACAGCGCACCGGAAGCCTCATTAGTGCATCTGTGCTGACGCACAGCTGGGGCGTCTCACCAAGAAATGAGGGTGCACAGGAAGATCTGCTTGTCCACAACTGAGGGATGGCAACCTGTGCAGGCTGCGTCTCTGAGGTTGAGAAAACACACTGCAGAGTGGCCTCCTGTGGCTCAGAGGCTGGCTGCTGGTCTGAGGGGACACTGGTTCCTGCCTTCTACTAATCCATCCATGAGACACACCACAAAGATGAACCTTGTGGTTTCAATTCACATATAAATGTATCCAGACCATCAGTTCCTGCTCCTGATGACAGGCACCTCCGGCCACCTGCCACAGAGGGCTTCTCTGTGACAAGTGATAAAAATGGTACAGACAAGATGTTGCTACCATCGTGCCAAAGAAACTGCCCTCTTTCCTGCGATGCAACGTTGGGCTTAGGCAAGCATCTGTCCACATTCTCATCCCTCTTTCTAACATCCTCTCTGAAGCAGCACACTTTGGTCACCTTGCTGTTTCCTTGCAAGCAAGTTAATAAATTTAACATAGTCTCAAGAAAAACCAGATATATGAAGAAGTAGGAAAATATGACCCATAATGATAAGAAATGTAAATCAGTAGAGACAGACCCAGAAACAACATAGATGATAGAATTAGTAGACAAGGACAATAAAAGAGCAATTATAATATATTCCATATCTTCAAGAAAGTAGACAAAAGCCTGAGCATATGAAGAGATATTTATTTTAGAAATAAATCTATTTCTAAAAATCCAAATTTAACTACTAAACAAGAAAAATGCAGCACATGAAATTAAAAATACACTGGATAGGATTGGCAGCAGAGTAGACATAGAGGAAGAAAATACTAATGAATTTTGGTTTTTTTTTGGGAGGGGGCATTTAATGTGGGTAGTTCCCTGGCTGGGAATCAAACCCAGGCCTCAGCACTGACAGTGCCGAAGCCTTAGCCACTACACCACCAGGGAACCCCCTGAATTTGAAAACATCAGTAGAAACTATCCAAAATGAAATACAGAGAGAAAAAAGACAAAATAGAATGAGCTGAGCATCAGTGAGCTGCAGGACAACATCAAGCTGCCTAACGTACATGTAATTGAAATTCAAGAAGGGGAGAGAGGGAGGAACAGAAAAATATTTGAAAAAAATAATGGCATAAAATTTCTGAATTTGGTGAAAATTACCAATAAATACCAAAGAAAAAAACCTAAATAAATCCCTAACAGAAGAAATATGAAAAAAATCACACCATGATATATAGCATAATCAAATGGCTCAAAACCAGTGATCTTCAAAAGACACTTTTTATAAAAGAAAAGGTAATCCATGGGAGAAAATATAAATTCAAAATCTGCTAAATGTAAGTTAAATGAAATTGCAAACATCAGCAATAAAGTTAAAAAGTGAGATTTAAAAATGTATAATAACAATGAAAAATATTAGTTGAAAGTAAATGTACCAAAAGATGTGCAAAACCTTTATGCAGAAAATTATAGCACCTTATCGAAAGGCAATAAGAAAACCAAATGGAAAGCAAAACCATGTTCATGAATAGAGTCAATACTGTAAAGTTGTTATTTCTCCCCCAAATTGATCTGTACCTTTACTGTTCCAATCAAATCCTAACAGAATTTTTAACACATCAAACAAACAAACAAACAAATTAGTAGCCAAATCAAGTAGGAAGACAATCCAATAGAAAAAATTTCCAAAGGTATTTCACATGAGAAAAAAAAAATGGCCCATTAAATTTATAAAAATATACTCAACCTTGTTCATAAAAAGAAAAATGCAAATAAAAACACAAATTATTTTCTGCCCACTGGCTTGGAAAAAATTTAAAAGATTGACAAAATGCTGGTGAACTGTAACTATGAAACTGCTGTGAGGCCAGCAATTAGTAAACTCACTTTGAAGAAGAATTTTTAATGATTTGAATTGTTTGATGTGACTCAGTAATTCCACTCCTGGAGACATGAACAGAATAGAACACTGTTTATAATAGCAAAAAAGTGGAAACGAATCAAACGTCTATTTCGGTAGAATAAACAAACAAACTGTGGTTCAATCACACGATAAGAATACTATATTGCAGGGAAATAGAAAACCATAGCTCTATGCTTCAACACGTAGCTGATTATGTTCTTTGAAGATGGACACCACAATATATGGCACCCCACATGCTGTTCTCACCTTCTGACATGCCAATGATATGAATATTACATTTTTTGTTATAATCCAGATCCTTGAGGCGCTGTTCATTTTTTTTTTCAGTCCTCTTTCTCTCTGCTGTTCAACAATTTCTATTGTTCTAGTTTCCACTTCACAGATTCTTTCATCGGTCCCTCTTCATCCTGCTGTTAGCACATTCACTGAGCTTTATGTTTTGGCGATGGCATTTTTCAGTTCTAAAATTTCATTTGGTTCTTTGTATCTTCTATTTCTTCGCTGAGACTTTCTCTTTTTTCATTTGTTTCAAGAGTGTTCACAATTGCTTATTAAAGCATTTTATGATGGCTGCTTTAAAACTTTAATCAGATAATTCTAACCTTGAGGTTATCACCTATCTATTCATTCTCATTTTTTTTTTTCACTTAGTGTTAGATCTTCCTGGTTCTTGGTATGGCAAGTGATTTTCTATTGAAACCTGGGTGTGCTAGGTATTAATATTATGTTATGACACTCTGGATTTTATTTAAATCTTCCATTGGAGTTGGCTTTCTCTGACACTAATCCACCAGAGAAGGGGAGACACCACTTCATTAACTGTGAGGTGGGGTCAGAAGTCCAGATTTCCCCCTCAACTTCTGCATTAGTCAGTTAGGGCTGCCACAATAGAATACCACAGACTAGGTGGCTTAAACAACAGAAATTTATTTTCTCACAGTTCTGGAGGTTGAAGTCCAAAAAGAAGGTGTGCACAGGGCGGGGTTGGTTTCTGGTAAGATCTCTCAGCTTGGCTTGCAGAGAGCTGCCTCTTTGCTGTGCCCTCACATGGCCTTTTCTCTGTGCACACATACCTGTGATTGGATTAGGACTCAACCCTTATGACCTCATTTAACCTTAATTGTCTCCTTAAAGGCCCTATCTCCAAACGTAGTCACATTGGACATGAGAGCTTCAACTTAGGAATTTGGGGGGAAGGGGTACAATTCAGTTTATAACAGCCTCCTTGACTCTTGAAATGGGGGTACTACTTGTTACTGCTGGGAGCGCATGGGAGTTCGGCCTCTCCAGAACTCCAATTTTTACCTCCCTGGCTGAGAGGAGTAGGTGTGTCTTCTTACTGCTCCCCACATGGCCTCCACTTACACAGACTATTTAGGATAGTAGTGACCTCTAAGGTGAAGAGAGGAGATGTATTTGGGAGAAGAGATGGGAAGCTTCAAAGGAATTGGGAATGTTTAACTTTTCATTGGGAAATAGGTATACAGGTGTTAATTTCATTGTTATTATTTAAAATGCACATATATGTTACATAAGGCATAGTCTTTTAATGTTGTTGTTTTTATTTTTTATTTTATTTTTTTTGTGGGGGAGTAGTTCCCTGGCTGGGAATCAAATTCAGGCCGTGGCGTTGAGAGCGCCAAGGCCTGGCCGCTACACCACCAGGGAACCCCAGGCATAGTCTTTTATACATATGACATATTCCAGAATTTTAAAAAAATAGAAAAATCCAACCACAACAAAATAGAAATAAGATCTCTGTACTTAGAATACAGATGAGCATAGTTGAACTCCTCAGAAATAACAATCTACCATCTATGATAGTAAGCATTATCTATGTGCCAGGCATCGTGCTAAGCACTTCACATACATCATCTTATTTATTCCTTACCACACTACTAGGAGGCAGATATTAATTCATTTTACAAATGAGGATGCTCAGGTTCAAAACAGTTTAGTCACTTGCCCAGAGTCACAGAGATAGGACTTGAACTCAGGCCTGTCCGCAGAGCTCATACACTCCAACCCCATAGCACCCTAAATGAGGATAACACTACTTGATACCTTTCATTGGAATTATCATATGCCATATACCTGCCACAACTAATAAAGTCTGACAAAGAACATTAGACTCCAACAGGGCAGATAAAGTCTCTTGGGAGAACTTGTCAGCAAGATGAATACAAGTGGCAGCTTAACTAGCCCAGGTTGCCTGGGGTGGGGTCAGGATCCATCCAGGTGAACAGGGCTAGGGACTGGTCAGGCATGTAAGAGCTGTGGCTGAGGCCTCTCAAGCCTTAAAAGGGTAGCAGAATGAAGAGGTAGGGGAGCCAGAAGTAGGGAACCAAGAAAGGTGTCTCACCTCCACTTTCAGCCCCAACAGTGGGACAGAAGCAGCTGGAGCTGGAAGGATGGAATGGCGTCTGAAGGAGGAAAGTACTGAAGATCAGAGCTAGCAACTGAGACAGGCGCCAGACCTAGAGCCAGAGAGAGACTCAGACACCCTGTGGCCTGCCCTGTCTCACTGCTTTCTCTGTGACATAGAAGAGGTTGGTCACAGAAATCAAGTGATGATGTGCTAAGGCATATCAGCTACAAATTGTTGGGGAACTGTAGGTCCTGTCCAATAAGTGAGTGGCAAAGACTAGCCTTCCCCACTGGGGCGAGGGAAAAAGTTGAGCCACCAGTCAGGAGCCCACATGATCGCTGTCCATGGGAATAGTGGCTAAGGCCAACAAGGTGGGATTTTCCAAGGTGAACTACTATAAGGCCGCAGGCCCTGGGATGGGAATTCTGGCTAACTGCAGTTCACAGTCAAGCTTGGAGAGTTTGTACACCCAGATTCAGGCTGAGTCCCTAGTAGGTGAGAGCCTGCTTAGGATGAAGGTGCATGGTCCAGACATATCTGGGTACCCTTTTGGACAATAGGAGCACACCAGAAAGAGTGACCAGGATGGAAAAGGACCCACACCTTCCCCCTCAGAGCTGCTGCAAGGGCAGGTCTCCAAGGCCTGGTACATCCTGGAGATGGGCAAGGCCTGTCAGTTCACAGCTGGTAGTGACCGGTAACATGGTCTGGCTATACAAGTTGGGCCAAATAGTCCCTTAGAAATGTGATTATTATGAAATATTCCTCTTTTTCTCTCATAACGCTTAACTTAAAGACTACATTTCTAATACTAATGTATCCATATCATTTCTCTTTGGGTTAGTGTTTACATGACATACTACTTTCTAACCATTTTATTATCCTTTTGTAAACAACAGGGTTGGATTTTGTTTTTTACCTAGCCTGATAATTCTAAATATGTCTTTTAATCGACATATTTATACTATTTACATTTATTGTAATTACCGATATATTTGAGTTTTCCTTCCTATTTGTCTTCTACTTACCATTTGTATTTTTATTCTTCCCTTTTCACTTTCCTTTGGATTGTTTTTTATTGCTAATATTTCACTTTACTATTAGCTTTTTAATTATATCTTCTTTTATTATCATTTAAGTGGTCAGCCTAGAGATTACAATACATATCCTTGACTTACTTCAATTTACTTTAAATTAGTACTTTTACAGTTAGTACTTAGTAGTGTACTAGTGACAATTCAAATTATTTCAGCACATTTATTTTACCATTATTTTAAAAGGATATATTGCTAGTCATAAAATTCTAGGTTGGCAGGATTTTTTCTTTTAACACTTCAAAGATGTCATTTCATTGTCTTCTGGCTTTGACAGTCAGCCATTGATTATATTGTTGATATTTTCTCTCTTTCTCTCTCTCTCTCTTTAAAAATATGGTTGCTTTAAAATTTTTCTGCTTTGCCTTTGATTTTCAACAATATGACTGTATTAGCCTACATGTAACTTGCTTTATACTTACCTTGCTTAGAGCTCATTGATATTAAATTTGTGACTTGATGCCTTTTCTGAAATATTCTTAGTCACTGTTTCTTCAAATATTGCTCTATCCTATTGTGTCTTCTCTCCTTGTGAGATTCCAAACACACATGTTAGACCTTTTGAGTATGCCCCATACATCTCTTACATTCAGTAATTCAGTCTTCTGCTGTATACAGTCTCCTATTTAAACCTAACTAATAAGTTCTTAATTTCAGATATGCATATTTTGCTCTATTCTCTTTAACATACTACTTTTTTGCCCCCTAGAAGTCTAGATCTTAAAACCCTGAATCCCAATTATTCCCTGCGTCCATTTATAACGAGGAAGAAGGAAACTATTTGAATTTCTTCTGTCCCTCACATAGTTCTTATTTTCATTCTTACTTATTTGTGTTGTTCTCAAAGTGTGCTAAGTGTTATGCACAGCATAGAAATGCATTTCCTTTCATGTATACCAGTGGGCTCCTTGAAGCAAAAGTCTAAAATTGAAGGATTTAAATAGCCTAGTTAGTACCCTTTAAATCACTGCATCAGGGACCCAAAAAAAATAGCATGTCTTTTCACCATTAATTAAAATATCAGATCTTTTTACTGAATATTTATTTTTAGGAAATGTTTGATTTTAAAATCCAAGAGGATACCTAGCCTTCTATCATTTCACTAGTCTTACTCAAACAATAGCACTTCAGCTTGGGAGTGGAACCCATCCTCAACCTTTGCAAGCTCTTCACAATTCCTCAACTCTATTTGAAAAGAACTATGAGCACTGGGACACCAGAGGGAAGGGCTTCCACCAAGAACTGGAATGCTCAGGGAGCTGGGTTGACATGCATGGGCCTTGCCCGCATGCTCTCACTGCCTCTGTGACCTTTCTCAGAATCTTACTTATTTTATTTTATTTTATTTTATTTTATTTATTTATTTATTTTTGCTTTTTGGTATGTGGGTAGCTCCCTGACTGGGAAGCGAACCCAGGCTGCAGTGCTAACAGCGGCAACGCCGAAGCCTTAAGCCACTACACCATCAGGGAACTCCCTTACTTATTTTAAAGGCCCTTGTTACTAAACCTAATATCTGGATCATCTCTCCATCTGTTCTATTACCTCTTTTATCTTTTGATTTTTTTGTTAGTTTTTCTTGCTTCTTCACAGGAGATAGTAATTCTTGATTGCAGTTATTATATTTAGCATTTGTGAATCTATTATCTTCCTCTAAAGAGTGTTAAGTTTTGTTCTGATAAGAATTTAAATTACCAGTGGGTCACTTCATCTGTAGAGGCTTGGTTTTAAGCTTTGATAGAGGGGTCATTTCAATTTTTCCCTTTTTCCTAGAGTATGTAGCCTTTACTTCTATGGTATAGCCCTTCTGGAATCCTAGCAGAAGCTGGAGGTAGCCACCAAGATTTCTCCACTCTGCTCAGACCTGAATGCCAATGTGTCCCCAGGACTGTTTGGCTTCTGACAGCTCCCCAGCTCTCCAGCTTCTCAATGGTTGTTCTCTGCTGGATCTTTTGTAGTCTTATCTTGTCCATGTGCAGATTAGGAGTTGGCCAAGGAACCAAGGGGAATTTTAGAAAGGTGTTTGTATCCTGTACTCAAAGTCCAATTGAAGATATCTATTTTCTGGGCCCAGTGAGACTGTCACTTCCTGCTTGGTCTAGCTCCCTTTACCTCCTTTTGTGAAATGACCTCAGGGAGAAAGCTGGGTGTGTGGCTCACCTTGTGTGCTCTCCGTCTGTCAAAGATCATAGCCCTACCATCAGCGGCTGTCCAGTGCCTACAAACTGTTCTATGTATTTCACTCAGCATTTATAGTTTTTTACCGTGGAAGAGTCAATCTAAAACCAATGACTCTGCCATACTGGAAGTTCCTCCTTTCGGGATTTAAATTGTTGAGGCAGAGTAGGTTGAAAGGGTGAGTGTCAGAGAGGTCATGAAGCTATGTCTGGACTCAGAGGTCATGCCCAGCAAGCTAAGAGATGAAGAAGTGGATACAATGAGTTTGCAGAGCTGTAAGGGAGAGAAAAGTTGAACATGTGGTGGGGAATGGGGTTAGGAAGTATCATAGCACCATCCATCATTCCCTGTTGTCTTGATGCCACAGTGTACCACATTCCAGTCCCGGGGTCCATGCAATAGAGAGAGCAGATGTGAGGGCCTGGATTGCCAAGCCTTAGGGATCCAGCAGGCCATAGCGGCCTCCTTGGGTGGCTGGAAGAGGAAGGAAGGAAGCAAGAACAGCCTTCTGGCCTGGGTCTCCTAGCCAGAGGGGCCATGGGGGAGACCCTGGGAGGAGGACAGGGCAGTTCTCTTGGAACTATCCTTCATCCAGGGGGAGCCAGCATTCTATGTCTACCAGGAGCACCAGGGCCCTTACTACTGTCCTCACTTATATTTATTTTTATCTTTTTTTATGTCATTTGTCATTTACATGGAATCTTATTTTACGTCAAATTCATAGTCTACTTATTTCTCCCTTATCTGGGTGCAGGGAGACATGGACCTTAAGCTAATTCCCCCTTGGGGAATTGCATTTTGATTCTCAGTGTACCATCAGGAGTCATTAGAGTCAATTTTAAATTTTTGAGCAGTTCTAACTATTTGTAATAATTGATATTTTATTATTTTTATTCTTTCACAGAGGTCTTCTAAAAACCAAAGGAAATATTCACTTTTTTAAGTAGACTAAAGCTTATTCTACCCTATAATTATGATATGGATCCATTGCATCCTTTATATATCTAAAATATATTATGGGCCCCTTGGGATGCTATTTTTCCAGATCCTAAAACATTTTGCTATTTTATTCTCCTGTGAATTATTTTATCATTACTTATGAATTATTTCCAACCATGTTTTGAACCAAAAAGACTAAAATAATAAAAAAACAGAAGAATAATGGAATTGCCTAGGAAAATGACCCAATAGTGACATGAGTCATTACTATTTCACCATCCTTTAGTTTTTTTATTGCTTTGTCCAGGCATTAGACCATCTTTTAAGATGGGGTAAAAGAAGTCTGAAGACATCATCTTCATAACATTTTTAGCTTTGATTGCATACAGGTGAGAATTCACAATTTTTCATTTTCCTACAAAGAGAAGAAAACTGACAGGAGAGGACATTTCAATTATTAGAGGAATCAGAAGATGAATGCAATACAAGCACTCTAGACTTTAATAATGATGGTAAAATTATTATATGTGCTCGTATAAGCAAAGTCAGACTTTGGATCTTCAGATCAGGATATCTTAGGTGAATTTCTCAAGTTCAAGAATTGTCCCCATTTCCCTGAGGAGTAGGGAGGAGAAAATCAGAGAAGGACAGCTCTTTTCCCAGAGTCACCCAGAACTTTCTCTGTCCTATTGTACAGAGATCTGTGACCATGCCACCCTTTCTCATAGCATAGAGTAGGAGCTGCCCTGCAAGACAGGATAGGGCCAGCCCTTTAGGTAAAAAGGCTGTCCAAATGCCTGCTCCTGAGTGTTGGCAGTTGTCAAGCTCACCTGCCACGTTTCCTTGGGCCTTGGGGCTCGTGAAGCTGTTGCTTTCCTGTGGGTGGTGACTCAGTGTGTGCAACCTGCTCTGCATGAGATCCTTCCTTCCCCTTGGCCTCACTGACCACCCTGAGCAAGAGGCAGCTGTGGTTTCCCCTGAAGCAGCCACCACAAACTGCCAAGCCCACCCTACCCCCACCTCACTCCCCCGCTAATGCTCAGTGCCCCAACCTCAGGGCATCAACTCCAGGGAACTGGGGAGGCTTCATACATCCATTAGACATGGTGTTTACAATGAGCTTTACTTTACACAGCATGCGTGTAGAAGGCATTGTCCCTTTTAATAGGCGGGGAGACTGAGGCCAAAATGTTTCAGGGGCTTCTTTGAAGGTAATTTATTCACTCATTTACTCACTCATTCATTCAACAAGCATTCCTCGAAAGCCCACGAAAACCCAGGACACTAGACACCAAGATGTGATGCCCTTATCTACTTCAGGGAAGAACTTGCCATCCAGAGGGAGGAACGCCATGAGCTGTCAGCCCACCTAGGAACTGTCTCAGCTGCAGACACTTGCCTCACCTGAGGTCATGCCCTTCTCTGGGCGATCCACTTGTATGTCGAAAGACTAATCCAGCTGGGGAATAAAGGCCTAGCTATATCAACTCAGTATCAAAGTGTGCCAAGCCATTTCTGCTTCAGCGTTTCCAATGAGGCAACCAAGGCTGGGGCAGGGCCTGCATGATAATTCATCTTCCCTCTCTGCCAGGTCTGACTTTCCTCCTCCCTTCTGCACCCATTAATCTCAAGAGCTCTCCCTAAGACACACCCTGCACACTAAACTGCAAGTCGGTCTGCATCCCAAAGAACCCACCCTACAACACTCAGCTTTCAAAGAGCTGCTAGCCAGTGCCAGAGACATGTAAACCACTAAAGTGGGCAGGAATGGGCCCAGGGTGACATGGCCACCACAGGCCCCAAAAGTGTGCCAGCAAGGAGAATCTTGGGAGGCACTGGGGAGTGGCTCTGAGACAAAAGTCCAAGAGCATCTTTCCACACTAAAACTGCAGCCCAAACACTTTGGCTTGGAGGAGGGGCAGGGTTCTTACCTGTCTACCATAATTTTTTCTGACCCAGTCTGCTTGGCTATCTCCCAACTTCCCTCCTCAAATACAGGCACTGGGGGTCCAAATCCCTCTTACATCCCAGTGCTTTGTGGCCAGCCAGAGGCAGTTGCAAAGCCCCAGGGCTGCTGAAGGGAGATGGTCTGTGTCTGGAGGGCTCAGAAGGGAGAGCAGACCCTTAGGTCAAGCAGAACCCCAGAATTGTGGGAGACATAGCTGGGTTCCAAACCCACAAAGAGAAACATGGCTGAGAGAGCAAACAGACTCGCCCTAATGTAGGGCTGGGCACATCCCCACACTATGGCCCAGCTTGTACTTGCTATGACTCTGGTGATGAGGAACTGTGACTCCAACTAGAGGTCCCAGGGCTGGACAACTGAGATAATTAGTAAGGTCTTAACTTCCCTGCAGTCCCTCCTTCTGTCTCCTCGGTCTTTCCCCAAGGATTCTCTTCTGGCCTTGGGGGTCACGGGGTCTGCTCCTTCTGCCCAAGGCTTATCTTCAGCACCAAGAATCCATATTTTAGACTTTCACTCTGCTCCTAAGTCACTGTGGGATCTTTGGAAAGTTCCTCTGCCAGGAACCTCACTTGTCCATCTGTCCAGTGCAAGGGCAGGAGAGGAAGTCTTTCAGCTTCCTGACTGCCATGACATTTTATGACTCAATGGTATATCAAGACCATGATCCTGTGCCTGCCCTATATTGCCCCCTTGTCTCATTCCCTTCAGGTTTACCAGACCCAGCATCTGCCACTGCCCATATCCTGACCTTCTCCCTCTCCTGGGGCTGATAGTAGATGACAGTGGTTAGAAGTCGGCCTTGCCTGCTAACAGACCCTAGAGGACTACATAGGGGAGGTGCTGGTCACTAAAGAACAGAGCAGCAGCTGCAAAAAGCCAGTATTCTGGCAACTCCTGGAAACCATGTTGGAGAAATGTTGATGTGTGAGTGATGAGAGTAAAGAGTCCAGGGTGGGAAACAGCTAGTTCAAGGCTGTACTCGAATGTTTGGGTTGGTGAGGTTACTCCCTCACAGAGAAAAGCCAGAACAAGTGCCAGACTCCTTTGTTCTGAGTAAAGATGACTCATCAGAAACAATCTCTGCTCAAAATGTACCATGGGCCCCACAATCCCCCACCACACAAGGAGGAGCAGTGGAAGGTGACAGAAATGGACTGGGCACAGGCTGTGGCTTTGAGTCTAGTCCAGGATAGCGGGAAATCACATCAGAGAGTTTAGCCATCCAGCCGCTCATGTGCTTTGGGCCAGGCCCAACTTGTGTTCAGTTGTATACATTATTAAAAGTTAGTGGCAAGGAATGGGGTCTCAGTCTGTGACCAACACCAGGGTTCAGTCTATGACCAGGATCAAGGCTTTCTATGACCGGGCTCAGGACTCAGCGTGTGAGCAGGGTTGGGGTTCATTGTGTGATGAGGGTTGGGGCTCAGTGTGTGACAAGGGTCAGAGCTCAGAGTGTGACCAGAATGAGAGCCCAGCCTGTGATGATATTCAAGGCTCTCACATTAAGGATCATCCTCTAGGTGGGACGAAGCCAGGGAGGTTGTAGAAATGTCCGAAGGTCAGGGAATCAGAAGCAGGAGAGGGGAGATGAGGAAGCATGAGTGCCTGATGCCACTTGAGTAAAAGCAGTCCAGCTCTGCCACTTCCTAGCTGTGTGAATTGAGGAGTTACTTCCCTTTTGGCATCTGTTTTCTTGTGTGTGAAATGGGAAAATTTATTTCTGGCCTACCTGATAACAACCATCTAAACAACTTTGCAACTTCATATTTCACAAAGCACCATCTCTTTTGACCTTCACAAGAACCCTATCAATACCTGTCTCCCAGGGCTACTTATAAGGGTCACAATGCATTTTATAAGACAACTGAAAAAATGGAGAGCATTGTTTGCTCAGCTTTAAAAGGGGGAATCACTTCAAAAGGGGAAAATTTCAAAAGGGAAGACCCTTATTGTTGTCATGGTTTCTTCTCATGTCTTTCAATTAATCTTATATTCCCAAAGTAACATGTGCAAAGCATTTACAGAAGCAAACTGTACTAAAGGGTTATAACAAAAATAACACTCTCCTACCCTACTCCATCCTGCTCTCCAAGAGCAACCACTTCTATTCATTTCGCTATTCCTCCTGGTTTTTATCTCCTAAATAAAGCATTTGTTGCTATTATTGCTATTTCCATTGATCCAATTTAGAATATATCTCTTGGCCTTCCTATAACAATAGGTAGGTTCACTTACACCCTTTCTCCTCTCCTTTCAATACTCACACCACATTTCTTGGTTACATTCACTATCAGTAAATAGTGTTTACTACTGAACCAACTAATATGGTATGACTACCTTTGCCTTTGTAAACTTCTTTTTACTCTCAGAATTCGTCATTGACTCATTTTTTAAAATTTGCTTATTTTCTTTGACCCAGTAAACTTATTCTCAATACACATTTTCACCATCAGTTCTAATTCTTTTAAAATAATTTTTTAAAAAAAATTTAAAGGGCTCCCTCCGAAGCCCTTGGTTCTCCTGCCTCTGTCTGAACTGATAGCTCTTTAGGTCAGCTATAGAATTGTTCTTCTAGGACTTCACTGAACCAACATCCTGAAACTTCTTTTCTTCTCTTACCTTTATGGATCTGTGGTTTTGCTGGATTCCATTTCTTTCTTGGTTTATGCCCTTCCACGGTTAGACCAAATCCTCCAATAGCTTTCTGAGGAAGTTTGCATGGGAGATAAATATTTTTAAATCATGCACATATGAAAATTTCTATATTTTATTTTCACACTGGATTGATACTTTGGCTGGGTGTAGAATTCTCAGTTGAAAATAATTTTCTCTCAACATCTTTAAGAAATTACTTCATGGACTTCTAGCTTTTAATATTTCTAATAAGAAGTCTGTTGCTGATGTCTTTGTATGAGATCTATGTCACTCTCTGGAATCTTCTAGGATTTTCTCTCCATTTTAGAGAACAGCTTTATTGAGATATAATTCACATACTATACAATTCACCATTTAAATTGTATACTTCAATTATTTTAATGTATTCATAGAGTTGTACAATTATCACCACAGTCAATTTTAAGAGTATTTTCATCACTTCTAAATGAAATCCTGCATTCATTGCCAGTCACTCTCCACCTCCCCCTACCCCCAACTCACTCCACATTAGGCAACCACTAATCTAGTCTGTCAATAGATATAGATATGGGTATAGATAGATATTTTGGACATTTATATAAATGAAATCATACAACATATGATGGCTACTACAACATAAATGGCTACTTCCATTTAACACAATGTTTTCAAGGTTCATTTTATGTTATTAGGTTTCATGTTATTAGCATTTCATTCCACTTCATGGCTAAATAATATTGTATTGTATGACTATACCACAATTTTTTACCCATCTGTCAGTTGATAACATTTGGGTTTTTCCACATTTTTGGCTATTTTGATTAATTCTGCTATGAACATTCCTGCACAAGTTTTTGTGTGGACACATGTTTTCATTTCTCTTGGGTATATACTTGGAGTAGAGTTGCAGGCCTATATATTTAACTCTATGTTCAACCTTTGGAGGATGAGCCAGATTGTTTTCCAAAGGAAATGTACCATTTTATATTCCCATTAACAATGTATGAATGTTCCAGTTTCTCCACATTGTTGTCAACACTTGTTATTATCTTTTTTATGACAGTGGATGTGAACGGGCATCTCATTGTGACATTTTCTTAAAATGGTTAATGATGTTGAGCATGTTTTCATGTACATATTGGATATTTGTATATCTTCTTTGGAAAAATGTCTATTCACCTCCTCTGCCCATTTTTAAATTGGGTTAAAATTTCTCTCTTTTTTATTGGGTTGTACAAGTTATTTATATATTTCAGGTATAAGTCATTTATCAGGTACATAATTTATAAGTACATTTTCCCATTCTATGAGTTGTCTTTCCACTTTCTTGACAGTTTCTGTTATGTGTTGAATTATGTTCCTTAAAAAATAAGGTGATGAAAATGGCGAAGTAGTTAAACTCTGTGCTCACCTCCTCCCATGACCACATCAAAATTACAACTAAATTATAGAACAACCACCCTTGAGAACCACCTGAAGAGTAGCCAAGTGGAACCCCTATAACTAAGGATATAAAGAAGAAGCACCATCTAAACTAATAGGAGGGGCAGAGACACAAAATTGACTGGTCCTACACCCACATGTGGTGGTTAAGAATTAGATGGGTAATTCCACTGTGGAGGTCCCCTCTGAGGAGTGACAGGTCCCAGCCCCAAGCCAGGCTCCCCAGCCCAGACCAGCAGTGTTGGGAAGAGGAGTGCCCACAACATCAGACTATGAAAATTAGCAGGGACTCAGTCCCATGTGACACAGAGGGCTGCTGTAGACCCAACTGTCCTTTTAAAGGGACTGAACCTGGACTAATTCACTCACAAACACTTACCCTATCCTCTAGACAAGGAATAGCAGCTTGAAAAATGCCAGGGACATACAGGGAGGAACTGAATTGTCTGGCTTCAGGGCAAGGACCAGAAGGGCAGCTCTCTATGGGACTAAAGTGCTAACAGGTGCCACTGTTCTTTTGTTGACCCTTTCCTCCCCAACCCCACCCCACACCCTGTAGGCAAAGATGAGGGCCAAATCTGAGCTCTCCATTAAATTGGCTAACACTGATCTTGCTCTACCCCATTGATTTTCTAATATCCACTCCACGTGCCTGGCCAAAACTTTTATCAGAGGCTAATCCACATAAATGGCTGGACTGGACTTTCCTAAAACCTCTCAAAGTTCCACAAACCCCAAACAAGGAATGGCTGGCCCCAGCATACACTGTACCTCCTGCTAAGTGGCCACAAGCCTGGCACTAATGTCAGCTGACCTCTGTTCACAGCATAACCATTCCCAGGTGCTTCCAAGCCCAGCAAAGGCAGCTGCCAACTGAAGATCACTTTGTAGCTCTTACCAGGTGGCCCCAAGCCAGACACAGTAGTTCCTACTAGGTGGCCCCAAGCCAGGCACAGGCAGCAGCTGACCTTGGCCTGCACCAGAGCCCCTCCCAAAAGGCTCCAGAGCCAACACTCCTGGTACCTCCCTTCATACCACACCAGAGCACCATCCAATTAGCACCACAAATGACACACCCTAAGGGTGGACCTGGCAGGCACCAGAGCTCTGCTAAAGTGAATCCCACTCCATGGGGTCAACCTTCACACAACAGCTTATCCACTGAAGTCACAGCCAGTCCTCAGAGCCAGTCAGCCTGAGGGTCAATCCCACCCACTGATGTGCTAACAGCAATCAAGGCTCAACTACAACAGAAGAGCACACACAGCCTACACAAGGGACACTCCTGGAGTACCCAGCTCAGGTGAACAGGCAGACTGTGCCACTGAGCCCCATAGGACACCTACTACATAAGGCCACTCTCCCAAGACTGGGAAATAAAGTAGATCTACTTAATACATAGAAACAAACATAAATGTACAAACAAAACAGAAACAAAATAATTGATGCAGAGAACAAAGTGATGGTTGCCAGTGGGAGAGGGGGTTGAGGGACGGGTGAAAAAGGTGAAGGGGTTAAAAGTAAAAATTGGCAGTTACAAAAAAGTCACAGAGATGCAAAGTACAGTTTGGGGAATGTATCAATAATATTGTAATACCGACATATGGTGTGAGGTGGGTATAAGACTTATCAGGAGGATCACTTCATGATATAAATGTCTAACCACTATGCTGTACACCCAAACTAATACAATATTAAATGTCAAACTATAATTGAAAAGTAAAAAAATTAATCAATCATTTAAAAAAAGTAAGTGGAAATCCTAACCTCCCAGTACCTCAGAATGTGACCTTATTTGCAAATAGAATAATTGCAGATGTAATTAGTTAAACTCAGATTAAACTGGTGTAGAGTGGGCCTTAATCCAATATGACTCATATCCTTATAAGAAAATGATGTGAAACACACACATGGAGAACACCATGTGATGATAGAGGCAACAATTGAAATTATGCCACTGCAAGCCCAAGAATTCCAATGACTGACGACTACCACCAGAAACAAGGAAGTGGCCTATACATTTCAGAAGGAGCATGGTTCTGTCGACATTGTGATTTCGGACTTCAAGCCTCCAGAACTGTGAGACAATAAATTTGTTGTTTTCAGCTTCTCAGTTTGTGGTACTTTGTTATGGCAGCTCTAGGAAATTAATACAGTGTGCTTTGAAGCAAAAATGTTTCTAATTTTGATGTCTAATGTATATTTTTTTCTTTTGTTGCTCATGCTTGTAGTATCATATCTCAGAATCCTTCACCAAATTCCAATCATGAAGGTTTACCATATATTTTCTTCTACAAGTTTTTAAGTTTTATTTCTTACTTTTAGGTTTTTGATTTTGAGTTAATTTTTGTATATGGTGTGAGGTAAGGATTCAACTTCCTTCATAGGTTGACCCCAGAACCAGTTGTTGAAAAGATTATTTTTCCCTATTGTATGGTCTTGGCACTACCGCTGAAAATCAGCTGACCATAGATATACAAGTTTATTTCTAGACCATCAATTCTATTCCATTGATCCATATGTCCATTCTTGTGTCAATACCACATTGTCTAGATAAACATTGATTTGTGATAAATTTTAAAATCAGGATGTGTGAGTCCTGCAACTATGCTCTTCTTTTTTCAATATGTTTTGTTCTGGACTCCTTGAATTTCTGTAGGAATTTTATAATAATTTTGTCAATTTCTGCAAAGAAGCTTAGAGTTTTTTTGTTGTTGTTTGTTTGTTTTTTTGTATGTGGGCAGTTCCCTGGCTGGGAATCGAACCCAGGCCGCAGCATTGACAGCACCAGCACCGAAGCCTTAAGCCACTACACCACCAGGGAACTCCAAGAAGCTTAGGTTTTGATGAAGACTGTATTAAACCTGTAGATCAGTTTGGGAAATATTGTTGTCTTAATATATCTTTTAATTCATAAACATAGGATGTCTTTCCATTTATTTAAGTCATCTATAATTTCTTTCAACACGTGCTCACTTCAGCAGCACATACACTAATTTCTTTCAACAATATTTGAATTTTTAGAGCATAAGTTTTACAATTATTTCACAAATTTATTCTTAGTTTACTTTTTTATGCTATTGCAAATAAAATTGTTTTCTTGTTTTCATTCTTATATTGTTCATTCCTAATGTATAAAAAGAGTTGATTTTTGTACAGTGGCATTGTGGTCTGCAAATTTGCAGAACTTGTTTATTAGTTCTAGTAGTTTTTTAGTAGATTCTTCAGGATTTTCTGTATGCAAGGTCATGTCATGCAAAAGAAATCGTTTTCCAATTTTGATGTCTTTTATTTCTTTTTCTTGGCTAGTTGCCCTGGCTAAAGCATTCAGTACCATGTTGAACAAAAGTGGTAAGAGTGGGCATCTTTGTCTTGTTTTTTATTATAAGGAGAATTTTCCATTCTTTCACCATTAAGTACGACATTAGTAATGGGTTTTTTATAGATTCCCTTGATTTGTTTCCTTCTATTCCTACTTTATTTAATTTTCTTTAATTGTGGAAGGATTTTGGATTTTGCCAAATATGTTTCTGCATCTGTTGAAATTATTGGGTAGTTTTTTGTCCTCTGTTCTATTAAGATGATGTCTTTCTCTTTTTCTTGGTCAGTCTAGGTAAAAGTTTGTTCAATTTTGTTGGTCTTTTCAAAGAATTCACTTTTTGTTTCATTGATTTTTCCTTGTTTTTCTACCCTTTATTTCATCAATTTCTACTCTAATCTTTATTACTTCCTTCCCTCTGCTTGCTTTAGGCTTAGTTTGGTCTCCTTTCTCTAGTGTCCTAAGGTGGACAATGGGGTTATAGATTTGTGATCTTTCTTGTTTTTTAACATAGGCATTGAAAGCTATAAATTTCCCTTGAAGCACTGCTTTAGCTGCATCCTATCAGTTTTGATATAGTATATCTTCTTGATTAGTCACTTCAAACTATTTTCTAATTTCCCTGTGATTTCTTTTTTGGTTCATTGTTTTCTTAGGAGTATGTTCTTATTTTCTATATATTTGTGAAATTCTCAACTTTCTTTCTGTTACTGATTTCTAATTGTACTCCACTGTGGTGAGAGAAAGTACTTTGTATAATTTCTATTCAATTACAGTTAATGGGGCTTTTTATGGCCTGGTATATGGTTTATATCAGAGAATGTTCCAAGTGCATTTAAGAAGAATATATACTCTGCTGTTTGGGTGGGGAGTTCCTTAAATGTCTGTTAGAACTATTTGGTTTATAGTGTTGTTCAATGCTTCTATTGCCTTGTTGATCTTCTACCTAGTTGTTGTACCCATTATTTAGAGTGGGATGCTGAAGTTTCTATTACTGCTGAATTGCCTACTTATCACTTCACCTAATAGTTTTTGCTATTGTATATTGGTGCTCTGTTTTAAGATGCCTATGTGTTTATAATTATTATGTCTTCCTGATGGATTGGTCCTTTTATCACTATAAAATGTCCCTTTTTTTTTCTGTAGTTACACATTTGCCTTTAAAGTCTATTTTGTCTAATATTAGTATAGCCAACAAAGCTTTCTTTTGTTTCTTTTTTTTCCATAGGAAATCTTTATTTATACTTTTACTTTCAATCTATTAGTAAGTTTGAATATGAAGTGTCTCTTGTAGTCAACAAAGTTGGATCTTGTTTTTTCAGTCTAGTATGATCATCTCTGCCTTTTGATTAGATTGCATAATCCATTCACATTTAGTGTTATATTGATACAGTTGAATTTATGTCTGCTATTTTACTTTTTATTTTCAATATACTTTGCATCTTTTTTGTTCCTCTCTTCCTCCATTACTGCTTTATTTTGCAACAAGTGAATGGTTTCTACTATAACATTTTAATTTCTTTAAAAATTTGTTTGCTATATTCATACTATCTTTTGAGTTATTTTCTTAGTGGTTGCTCTAGGATTTATCACATGCATCTTAAGTTATCAGAATATAGTCATATTTATTATAAATTAATTCCACATATGTTACTCCTATACAGTTTTATTCCTTCTCCTTATGCTATTATTATATTATATATATATATATAACTATATATATATATAGTTACTATATATATGTATATATACACATGTTTATATATTATATATAATATAACATTTATACAAGGACTATCCAGAAAAACCCCAAAAAAGCCAAATATGCTTCCACTTTTCATATCACATGGCTGGATACTTTCTAAATAGCCCTCATATGTGTCTATATAAATTATAAATTCAACAATACATTGTTATAATTATTACTAATATATTTGCATATCTTTTAAAGAAGCAGAGAGAATAAAGAAAAACGAGTATATATTTATAGAGATTGCTATTTGTCCATTCTGGCTCTCTTCATTTTTTCCTTTTTCAGTTTTCATTTTGATTCAAATTGCCATCCTTATTCCAATACAGCTATGCTCCCACTCACCTCCTTTGTGATGTTATTGTCAAATATGTTACATTTCTATATGTTATAGACCCAACAATATGATTATGAACATATTGTTTTATACAATTGCTTTTTAAACCAGTTAAGAAAAGAAAGAAGAAATATACACTTTTGTTGTCTTTTATAATTACATAATTACCTTTATAACAACTCTCTGTTGTTTCATATGATTTTTAATTTACTATTTGGGGTCATTTGCTTCCAGTGTAACAAATTTCCCTTAGTATATCTTATAAGGTAGGTCTGCTAGCAACAAATTCTTTCAATTTTTGATTATTTAGGAATGTCTTTATTTCACTTTCATTTTTTTCTCATTTATTTTTATTTGTCAATTACATTTGACATACAATATTATATTGATTTCAGGTGTACAGTATAGTGGTGAGACATTTATATAACTTACAAAATCTTTATTCTGAAACATCTGTTTTCCCTCTGACACCATATATAGTTATTACAATGTTATTGACTATATGCCCTATGCTGCACTTTACATCCCTATGACTACTTTTTGACTACAAATTTGTACTTCTTCATTTCTTCCATTTTTTTGCCCACCCCTCCCACTTCCTCCAATCACCGCAACAAATCTAGTACCCATCTGTTGCCTCCCATAGTTATTGCAACATTATTGACTATATTCCCATATTATACCCTATATCCCCATAACGATTACTTTGTAACCACCAAACTAAATGCCCCAATCCCTTCCCCTTATTTCACTCCCTCATCTAATTCTCCTCTCATCTGGCAACAAACCAAATGTTTTCTATATCTATGAATCTGTTCCTGTTCTGCTTGCTTATTTTCTTCGTTGAATTTCACCTATAGGCAAAGTCAACTTGCATCTGTCTTCCTCTGTTTGACACTCCACTCACTGCAATACCCTCCATGTCTTTTGATTGGAGATTTTAATCCACTTAAATTGAAGGTAACTGTTCATATGTAGCTATTGCCATGTTATTATTCATAATTTTGCTTTTTTCTCCCATCTTAAAGCAGTCCCTCAAACATTTTTTATAGTATTTGTTTGGTGGTGATGAACTTTAGTTTTTTGTCTGGGAAGCTCTTTATTTTTTCTTGGATTTTGAATGATAATCTTCCTAAGTACAGTAATCTTGGTTGTAGGTCCTTGCTTTTCATCATGTACAATATTTTCTGCCACTCCCTTCTGGCCTGCAAAGTTTCTGTTGAGAAATCAGCTGGGAGCTGCCTTATAAGTAACTAGTTTTTCTTTGCCATTTCAATTATAATGTGTCTTGGTATAGACTTATTTGTATTCATCTTGTTTGGGACTCTCTGTGCTTCCTGGGGATTGTATGTCTGTTTCCTTCACCAGGTTAGGGAACTTTTCAGTCATTATTTCTTCAAATATGTTCTCAATTCCCTGCTTTCTCTCTTCTTCTGGTACTCCTATGATGCAAAATTTGTCCCAGGGCCCCTTAAACTATCCTCATTTTTTTTTACATTCCTTTTTCTTTTTGCTATTCTGACTGGATTTTTTCTGCTACCTTATCTTCTAATTCACTGATTTGATCCTCTGCTTCATCTAGTCTGCTTGTGATTCCTTCATTGCATTGTGAATCTCAGTTATCTTATTCTTCATTTCTGACTGGTTCTTTTTATTATTATTATTTCTATGTTCTTTATGCTTGTTATCTCTCTGTTGAAGTTTTCACTAAGTTCCTTGAGCATCCTTATAATCACCATTTTTAAACTCTGTATCTGATAGGTTGCTTGCCTCCATCTTCTTTAGTTCTTCTTCTGGAATTTTTCTCCTGTTCTTTTATTTGAAATGTATTTCTTTTTTTTTTCTTTTTTTTTTTCTTTCTTTCTCATTTTGGATGTCTGTCTGTGTTTATTTCTATGTATTAGGTAGAATTGGTGGATAGCTTTACATAGTAGGTGCACTGTGGGGCCTTGGCACCTTCTCCCTAGTAACCTGAGCTGGGTGTTCCTGTAGATTCTGGTTTGGTCTCAATGCTGTGCCTGGAGCTACTCAGAAAAAGTCTCAGAGTGCACCAGTGCAAATTGCTGCCCACCTGGGGCCTGTGGACTAAAATAGATTTCCAAGGAAGATTGCAATGCTGGTAGGGCTGGCTGCTCACAGGAGAAAGTGCCTCTGGTGTTGGCAAAGTTGGGTGGTGTGGGATCCCAGTGAGTCAGCAGGGTGGAGTCAGCAGGCTAGATTTGGCCATGTTGGGGCAGGTGCAACACAGGAAAGATGGCGCCCACCAGCCAGCTCATGGGAGGAGGATTCACCAAGAAAAAATTGTAACTGTCCTCCAGTCCTTGCCCCCAAATCACACACCTCAGTCTGTTCTCCATATGCCTCCAATGCCCCCTGAGTCACCATCTCTCTGCTGGAGCCCAGGGTGAGTTCCCGCAAGTGACCGAGTCTGCATAGGCACTTTAAGAGGACGTCTGGGTTTCCTGCAGTCTTTCATCCTAAGTCCCTACTGTTTTTTAGTGCTCTGTGCTGGGGATCCTCACTCCTCCAGGGGAACTTCCTCAGCTGAGATATCCTTCCTGATTCTCTACCACCACCAGAGGTTTGGCTCCTTTTATAGCTGTGCTCCTCCTACCAGTCTTGATGCAGTCTCCTCTTCATATTCTTAGTTATAAAACTTCTGTTTAGTTAGAGTTCAGAT
Organism: Lyroderma lyra; assembly: GCA_004026885.1. Classification (NCBI taxonomy): domain Eukaryota; kingdom Metazoa; phylum Chordata; class Mammalia; order Chiroptera; family Megadermatidae; genus Lyroderma; species Lyroderma lyra. Next base: position 74,488 of record PVJL010005716.1, on the reverse strand, counting down.
GGTTCTCCAGGTTTGTTGTTCAATAATTTAGTTGTAATTTTAATGTGCTTATGGAATGAAGCAAGCACAGTGTTTACCTACTTCACCATCTTGGATCCTCTCCCACTTTCATTTTGAAAGCCAGTTTTGCTGAATATAAAACTCTTGGTCAACAGTTTTTTCTTTCAGCATTTTGCGTATGTCACCCCTCTGCCATCTGGGCTTCTCTCTCTCTCTCTCTCTCTCTCTCTCTCTCTCTCTCCCCTTATTAAATGTCATTTTAAGTAGTCTCAAAATTCTGTGACAGATTTTTGGTCAAGTTCTTTCCATTAAAAGGCACTGATTTAAAAGCTAATAATTTTAAAACTGCCACACAACAAAAACAAACCAAATGGTCCACAAAACATTCTCCTTCCCTTCTGAAGGTTTTATGATGCATTGTAATCATTAACTAGCCTTTTACTATTAAACTAAATAGCCAATTGAGACAAACAGTTCTGAGACCATTCTTCCACCACTGATTAAGACTGGGGTGGCAGTTATCATAGCTAATATTCATTTAGCCTTCTGAGCTTTCTGGGCAGACTTGGTGACCTTGCCAGCTCCAGCTGTCTTCTTGTCCATTGCTTTGATGACACTCATAGCAACTGTCTGTCTCATATCAGCAAAATGGCCCAGAGAAGGGTAGTCAGAGAAGCTCTCAACACACATGGGCTTACCAGGAACCATATCAATGATGGCAGCATTACCACATTTCAAAAACTTTGGGCCATATTCTAGCTTTTCCCAGGAAAATGATCCATTATTTCCCTCAATTCAGCAAATTTATAAGCAATGGGATCTGTGTGACAATCCAGCACAGGTGTGTATCCAGCACTGATTTGGCCTGGATAGTTCAGGAAAATCATCTGCACTATGAAGCCAGCTGCTTCCATTGGTGAGTCATTTTTGCTGTCACCAGTCACATTGCCACAATGAACATCTTTGACAGACACATTCTTGACATTGAAGTCCACATTGTCCCCAGGAACAGCTTCACCCAAAGCTTCATGGTACATTTCAACAGACTTTACTTCAGTTGTAACATTGATTGAAGCAAAGTTGACTACCATTATGGGTTTGAGAGCACCAGTCTCCACTCAGCCCACAGAGACAGTACCAATCCCACCAACTTTGTAGAAGTTCTGGAGGGGCAGAAGTAAAGGCTTGTCAATTGGATGAGTTGGTGGCAAGATGCAATCCAGAACTTCAAACATTGTGGTTCCACTGACATTGCCATGCTTAGAGATTATTTCAGCACTTGGCTTCAGCATATTGTCACTATTCTAACCAGAAATTGGCACAAATGCTATTGTGTCAGGGTTGTAGCCAATTTTTTAAATGTAGGTCCTGACTTCCTTAATGATTTTCTCATATCTCTTCTGACTGTAGGGTGGCTCAGTGGGATCCATTTTGTTAACACCAACAATTAGTTGTTTTACACCCAGTGTGTAAGCCAGAAGGTCATGCTCATGGGTCTGCCCATTCTTGGAGATACCTGCTTCAAATTCACTAACATCAGTAGCAGTAATCAGGACAGCACAGTCAGCCTGAGGTGAGCCTGTAATCCCTTTTTTGATCAAGTTTCTGTGTCCTGTGGCATCAATAATAGTCACATAATACTTGGTGGTTTCAGAATTCCCCATGGATATATCAATGGTGATACCATGCTCACATTCAGTTTTCAGTTTTCCAAGACCCAGGTACACTTGAAGGAGCCCTTTCTTATCTCAGCAGCCTCCTTCTCAAATTTTTCAATGGTTCTTTTGTCAGTCCCACCACATCTGTAGATCAGATGACCACTAGTGGCCAACTTGCCAGGATCTAGGTGTCCAGTGACCTTGATGTTGATGTGTGTCTTTTCCTTTCCCATTTTGGGTTAGATTTAGTGGTAGTCTTAACTACACCTGTTTTCTAGTGGCAAACCTGTTGTGGAAAAGCTGGCTTCCATTGTTTCTGATGAGAAGGTGGCTGTATTTTTATTAGCATTGTCTTGGACACGCAAATCATTTTTCTCTTGCTGTTTTCAAGATTTTGTCTTTGTCTTTGACTTTCAAAAGCTTATTACAATGGAGCATCTTAAGGTTTTTAGATGTGTAAATTAAAGTTTTTCATCAAATTTGGGGTGTTTTCATCCATTACTTTTTCAAATATTTTCATCCTTGTTTTTTTTCCTCTTTCTCCTCTCTTTCTGGAACTCCTATTATGCATATGTTGGTGCACTTAACAGTATCCCACTTTTCCCGAAAGCTCTGTTCATTTTTCTTTATTCTTTTTTCTCTCTGTCCTTCAAATTGCATATTCTCTATCAAACTATCTACAAGTTTTCTGATTCTTTCTTCTGCTAGCTCTAATCTATTGGTGTGTCCCACTAGTGGATTTTTAAATTTCAGTTCTTGTACTTTTCAACTTCAGAATTTCCATTTGGATCTTTTTTATGTCTATCTCTTTATTGATATTATCTATTTAATGAGATGTTATCACCATACCTTTCTTAATCCTTTATGCATAGTTTCCTTTGATTCTTTGAGCATGTTTATAATGGCTGCTGTGAAATCTTTGCCTGCTAAGTCTGACATCTTGATCCTCTCAAGGCAACTCTATAGCCTGCTTTTTTCCTTGTGTATTGGTCATACATACTTACCTGTTTCTTAGTATGTCTCATATGTTTTTGTTGAAAGCTGTATTATAGATATATTTATTATATAATAAAATAATTTTATAATATATATCTGTAATATAAAACTATATTTAAATTTTAGATTATATATTGTAGCAACTCTAGATACCAGCCATAACCACCCCACACATCTTCTTCTTGTTGTTTTTTTGCTTATTTATTTAGTGACCTGACTAGACAGTTTTAGTGAATTTATTTCCCTTGCAGTCTATAGTCTTTGATATCACTCCTCGGAAGGGACATCCTTGGGCATATGAACTGTCACTCTAAAATAACAATGGTTTTTAGAGGGCTCTCTGTTTCTTTCTGCTAAGCTGTCTCTAATGGTACCACACCCAGCTGTTAGCCTTCACTAAGTGCTGACTGATTGCTCTATTGTTTTAAGCAATACCCTGGGGCATAAATTGCTCCACAGTCTGAGTCAATAAAATAAAGCCCCTTTGGAGGAATAGTCTTTGATGAGTCTTTTGAGGGTTGTTCTGACTTTGGAGGGCTCTTCCCTGCTCTCCGCCCCCTGCTTCTCTCTGGTAAACTTTTAGCTAGCCTAAGGTTTAGCTTGTCCTTTTCCTGGAGCTACTAGCCTTTCGTAATTGCTTACCACCACTATCTTTGTTGTTTTTGAGAGTACCCATAGGCTTGAATTTCTCCATATTCTGTTCCAAATAAAGTTAGTTCTCTTGGGGAGAGCATCAGAGCTCTATTTTTATATCCTTCCTCTCTCCCTGTACAAAACCGATACAGGTCAAACAAGGGCACCCCTCACTATAAGAAGTTCTAGCCCCCTTTTCGTAGTTCCTTTGTTCCCCAGCCTCGCCTTTCTCCTAGTCCCTAGTCTTAATCACCCTCTCAATCAATCTTCCCCAGTCTCTACCCTTAAACAATAGATTACTCCTAGCCCTCATTACAGAATGTCTCCTTTCTACCTCTTGTGTTAAACAATTATCCTTTAACTTGTGATTCAGCCTCTTTCAGGCCATTCAGGACCCTACTCCTAGGCAGGTAACATCACCCAATGAACCAGTTAATCCACAGGAGGAGGCTGAAGGCTCAATGCATCACGTAGCCTCCCTATGTCAGTGACTTTGAGACCTGCTTCTTAGGTAAATGCTTTTAAATATATTAACTGAATCTATTTTTCCTCCTCTATGGGCTACTGTGATACAAATGACACCCCAGCAAGGCTATCAATCCATCCCAACCAAAGAAGTCAACACGGTCTCAGGTGGATCTTGAGACCATTTCCTCCCTTTTAGATTAGATAGGGTGAGAGTTCTGTGAATCCCCGACAGGTAGGGACAATGGCTACTGTCAGCAGGAAGCAAATATAGAAATAAAGACCTCTTGTCCCTCAGCTTCCCGTAGAGATGTATGGGGATCACACCTTTCAAGAGGCAAGTGAGGTAGGCAGATAGAATAGGGGAATCTCTTTTCATGGGATTCACCTTGCTGGAATAGTCACCACCCTAATACCACACTTTCTCTTAGTAATCCGTGCCCCAAGTTAGGCAATCACAAGGAAAATTACACAAAAAGAAATAGCTAACACAAGAAAGTTATAGGGTACAAAAAGCCCACCAGTTTAAGCCAGCCACTAGCACCTGCACAGTAAGGGTTACAGTAACCCTCATTGCACCTAAGTCTCATTATACTACCATTATAATATCATACATATGCCCGGAAGTTCGTCAGTATTATTATAACTGACTGAATTCTTGAAGGAACATGCACAGTCTAGGAAAGATGACATAATTGCGCCTGTCAGTCAAAGGTGCCAATCAAAAGGCCCCCATGTCCAGAAAGGTGTAACCCCTTCTAAGAAAAAGGGAATATAAACTGCCAAGGCCTCATTGTTTGGGGCCCTTGAGTCACTCTCTTGCTCAGGCCCACTCCTACTTCTCTGAAGAGTATTTCTGCTTCTAATAAACTGCTTTGTAACCTCTGCATCTTGTCTCGCTCAATTCTTTGTTCAGAACACCAAGAACCTGAACATGACACTGTGATGGGGACATCCTCCAGTAACAAAACCTCTGTGCCACTGCTCTGAAGTTGGTGTCTTAGAGTGATAGCTGTGCTTTACAAGGGTGCTAGGTGGGAGCAGTAGCCTTTGGTCTTCTAAACTTGCCTTTCTCGGGGTGGAACCTCCATTCTACGAGCAAATCAGAGTAAGGGAGATAGGGGCCCTAATATTTTCAGCCTTCCATGCCTGGGGTGGAGGTTCCACCCTATGAATTGGGAATGGGTTGATAAAGAGAGTCTCAGGCCTGTCAGCCACTATTCCATTCTGGAATAGAGCTTCTGCAACATAGAGCTGGGGGAGATGAGAAATGCTGATGGTCTGCCACTCCCAGGGAGACACAGTAGCTTCAAACTGGACCTGGGGGTGGAGAGAACCCCATGTTCCTGGCTGAACCTGCCTCTAGTGGAGTTTCTGTCACAATGAGCTGGGAAGGGAGAGGAGGGCAACAGGTCATGGCTCAAATGCCACAGCCTCTCAATCTTTTCACCAAGATTTAGTCAGTTTTCTCGATTAAATGTTTCTTTACTGTGTGCCCCTGGGACAATTTCCAGAGAATTTAAAGTGGTTTTTTTTTTTTTTTAAATTAAATTTCATCAGTTACGGTTGTTTTATTGGGGAGAGGATCTGCAGAGCTTCTTATGTCATCTCCATAAATCATTTCCCTGAGATCTTTTCTTTAATCCTAGTGTTCTAAGATTTCACAATAATGAGACCTGGAAAGAGGTTTTGCTTTGTTTTGTTTTCATTCACTGTGCTGGGTACTCAGTGGACTCTTATTTAGACATCTTTGTTTTTTCTGAAAATGTTTATTGTGGGTTATATATGTTAACCTAAAAATAAAAGGCCAACAAGCATTTATTTGAGATCCAAAAGAATAGCTATACTGGAAGCACTAATTCAGGCAGAAATACAAGCAGTGTTTTGATTAGGAGCAAAGGCAAAGTGTACTTATGAGAAAAGCAAGGGGAGCAATTATCTCAGTACAAGGAAGAAATTTCTATTAGGGGCAGATAAACTAACATAGTGACACTAATTTTAAAGAATGTTTTCCATTTCAGCCCAGGAGTCATCAGATCAGTAGTCATAGCAACTTTCTTGTTATCTTTGCAAATAATTCTTTGGGACACAATGTCACCCTAGACCCAGTCCAAAGGTTATTTTGCCCTGTTTTAACATTTCAAAGATTTGAGGCATAAGACATGCAAGGCAGTTCCTCTGAGATGGCAGTTCTGACTTTATTATAAAGCGGCTCCATTTATATTATATTTTTACATTTACATCTTTCCCCACTGTTGTGTGCAATCTGAGCCCCTCAAACTATATTGTTCTTGTCTCCTTTCATCTTTTTTACTGTAATAAGTAGGAGTCTCACACAAAGGTTGGGGCCACTAGGTAAATCTTTGCTTTTGCATTATATCTATTATGTTAGGTGCATGATACCAAAATATGTCTTGTTAACCATTCTGCTTAAGGTATCATAGTGGCAGTCTCACTCTCAGGGTGGCCTCTCATTCATGGATATTATACTTCAACTTTTTAAAAAAGGTATGCGTACTTTAATATATATTGGTATATATATATATAAATGTATGTGCATACATGTATTTTACTTCAATTAAAAAATTGTACCTGGCACCAGCCCTAGAATTTAGCAAAGTGGACAGGCCAAGAGGGGTACAGATGGCAGGTACAGGACAATTGGGGAGCCCAGGTCTAAAGGCCTGCAGATGGCAGTGGAAAGGAGCTAAGGGCATGGACTGGAGCCATTGTCAAGAAAGAAGTTAAAGGCCTAGGAACTAACAGAATGTCAGAGACAGAGTGGATGGAAAATGAGAGTTCTGGGGTGTAAGAGTTGGGGTAGCCCTCCCTTTAGGGAGATCAAGGCATTTGGGAAATCTTGGTATTCATGCAGTTGATGAGGAAGCAGGGGAAGGATTTGTTGGATTCTCTCAGGTTCTGATTGGGTGGCAACTGCATGACAGACAGCTGGAAAGTCCAGGGTAGCAGAAAACCTTTAGGATTATAAAAGGGGCTCCTTGGGAAATGACCTCAGATAGTGGCAAGCAGCAGCCAGCCATGGGCCTCAATCCACCACCGTCCCCGATGCCTGGTTTCGCACAGCGGTCTGAGCAGAACAAACCCAGAGCCACCCCAGGCTAGCCAGGGTCAACTCCACCACGTGTGGCCCAAGGCTCTGTTTGGGGGCCATGTGAGGTGAGCCTCCAGCTCAGAGATGGAAGGGTGGGGAACAGTGTGTGCCCAATCAACACTGAGGACTGAATCTAGATCGGCAGAGCCCCCACCCACCCACCCACATCTGTGGTCCTCCAGTATCTGCTCAGACACCCCCAAAGCAGAAGGCTCGCTACCTCCATTCTTCATAAGCCCTAAGTGCCAGGATGTTCCTGTCTATAGGGTTGAGCTTTGTCTCTGGCCATCCCTCAGAGGTCTAGGACACACTCTTGTCCCCCAAGGCTGCTCTTCCTGTTTTGTACACCTGTTCAGTGAGCTGGCTCTTCTCCTGTGGGGGCCCTGAAAGGATCACAACCTTCAGGTTCAGTCTGATCCAGAAAGAAGAACAGTTACTTCCTTTGACTTGCATGCTAAACCACTATTAATGCAACTAAAACTTTTGGGGAAGCTGCAATGCATTGTTCTGTGTTCTCATTTAGCTCATGGGAAAGAGAGGAGGCTCTCACTTCATCGGCACCTGCCTTGGTTTCCCACAGCCACTTGCTGTGGCCCGTCAGGCCCTGCCCCCTTGGCCCTCTGCCCACCCTACCCGCCCCCTTCCCCCAGTACCCCCTACCCTATCCATGACCTTTCTTCAGTTCCCCTTGTCGGCCTTCTCCTTCCCACCTCTGCACGTACGGTAGCCTTGGCCTGGAAGTTCTGGTTCATCTTTCCCTGGCTAATGCCTGGTCACTCATTTTCCTCTGCTTACTTCCTCCAGGAAGTCTTCCCTGACAGTGCCCTTGCCCCCTCCCTACACTGGGTCCCGCAGCACCCCCCCTCATAGCACCCGTACTTCTCTCTCCTGCAGGGCACTTAGCAGAGTGTCTCCTCTTGCTTATCACATACGGGTCTGCCTCTCCCACTAGATGGCGGGCCCCTGAAAGCAGGGAGCACATCTGCTTCCGCCGCATTGTATCCCCAACACTGAGCACAGCACCTGGCACGGGGGATGGATCGAGTGAATGAATGAATGAGGCATCGTACTAGTTTATCTGATTAGGCAAAGCCCCTCAATGGCCACCGCACTCGTCCTGCCCAGATGTAAAGAGCGGTTTCGCAGACAGGTAGACCTGGGCCCGCACCCCAGCACTGCCACGTACCAGCTCGTGCCTCTGGTGAGCCCTGGAACCTCTCTGAGACTGTTTACTCACCAGTGAAATGGGGATGGTAACAGCACCCACCTCACAGGATGACGGACGGAATGTGGTCGTGTATGCACAGGGCCTGGCACACAACGCTCAGAACACGTGAGTCTCCTTTCCAGGACACCGGTGAGGGGCACTTCCTATCCCAGCGCCTCTTGTTACCTGGGCAGGGCTCCTCTGCGCATGCAGGGTGGCTGGGGGTGGGAGACAGATTTGTCTTTTGGGTCAGATTGCTTTGGAATTCCCAAATCTAGTGCAAGACACTCTTTGCTCTCAGTGGCCTCAAAGCCACAGGGAAAAAGCACTTTACTTTTCCATTTTCTGACTGATCAAGCAGAGGCTCTGAGCCCGGCTGCATGGGGCACCCTCACCCACTCCAGGCCTGGCTGCTGCCCTCAGGCTTGCTGGGGAGAGGGGTCCAAGTCTTGCCTTCCCTGTGCCTTGGTTGACTTGCTCAATTAGAAAGGGGTTCTCTTTTTGCATGTCACTCTCTCCTCGAACCACCACCAGGAATAAATAAACGGAGAAAACCTGACATGATCAAGAAGTATTTCCAGGCACAGACTTGCACCAAGTGGACCTTCCCTGCTTCCTTGTGAGATGTGAGACTGTTGGGGCAGGTGATAGCATTTGAGAAGAAGGGATGAGGGTAGCAGTCTCTGGGCCATCAAAAAATGACTCTGTCCTCAAGGGGCTGGCACTTGAGGCATCAGTGGGAAAGCCTGAAGCATCTTTAGGGTGCATTTAAAATCACAAAGTGCAGAATTCAGTACCTGAACTTTCCCAGAGTCTTTCAAGGGCCAGTGCTGACCCTGCTTACTCCGGTAAGCCCTTCTGCCTGCTCTAGCCCATCTGGGCCCTTCCTCCTCAAACTGACCCCCTTTGCTTTGGGCTCTGTGAGATCGGTCTCCTCCTGTTCTTCCTACCATGTCCAAGCTCAAAGCCAGACCCAGAATCTGGGTCACAACTGCTGTCCGCTGACACTACACCCCAGTCCTGCCCTCTATCGCTCAGAACCTCCCTCCTCAGTCCTCCGACCTCCTCTGCAGGCCAGCTTTGTCCTGCAGGGCTCCCTGAGCACCTCAGCTTATTTACCCCTCCCTGGGCTGTCCCTTTGCTCTCCTGTCCACTTCACTGAACTGGAAGTGCCCTGAGGACAGGGCTGGGCTTTGGTCCAGGACAACATTTGAAAAATGCCTGACTACAGGGAGGTTGGGCATGTCTGGCAATGGGAATATATGGGGACTCTTTACTTTCCACTCAATTTTGCTGTGAACCTAAAACTTGAGCTATAAAAAACAAAATCTGGGGAGTTCTCTGATGGTGTAGTGGCTTAAGGCTTTGGCGCTGGCACTGTCAGTGCTGCGGCCTGGGTTCGATTCCCAGCCAGGGAGCTACCCACATACCAAAAAGCAAAAAAAAAAAAAAAAAAAAAAAAAAAAAAAAAAAATCTGTTAATTAAAAAAAATTGTTTGAATGAATGAAGGAATAAAGAAACATGATCAGCCCTTGATGATGCAACATTGGCTTGCAGAGGCCTTGGACTATTGTACTTGAGTGAGGTACCCAGGCAGGTTGGCATCCCTGAAGGCAGGGACTTCCCTTCTCGTCAGCCTGCAACCTGTCCAGGCCTGGGTGCAGGCAGGTGGTGTGGTCTGCCTGGCTGCATGACCAGTGGCCAATTCCCTACCCATCTACCTCTGATGGAACAAGGGGCGTGCAAAGGCCAGCTAACAGAGCTGTGGACTAGGCCTCCATTATCTGTGCTATGGCCCCTGACCCAGCACTGCAAGGTCAGGCCGACTGGTGTATATAGCAGGAGCTAACCCCAAAGCTCAAAAACCCTCCCCATGGGTATGATCTTGCAGAATTTGTGCCCCTAACCTAAGGTATTCTTGCATCCCAGACCACCACAGTCTCTCCAGCCCCAAAGGGACAGAGCTGGAGTCACATAACAATCTGTAGACCAGAGGGGATAGTCCTGACACCAGGATATTCACTATTCAATTTCTCAGTGTTCCTGTTCATCAGTCACAAAAATGGGGCAACTCAATTATTTGCTGTTCCTAGAAACCCCTTGGCTTGACCGCCACTCTCCCGGAGGTCCAGGAAGATCCGTGACCAATACAGAAGCAGCCTTTGGGGCCTCCACCTGCCCCCGCCCCGTCACCCCCCACACACTCACTCACTGACCTTCCCCTGCCACTGTTCACATGGCAGTTGTAGAAGAGGGCACTCAAAGACTGCAGGAATAGCCTGGTAAATGGCCTGTCACACTCCAAGACCAAAGCCTTCTAGCTGTTTCTCCAGTTGGTCTCTTCCTCCGGTCTTCTTCCGAAGGCTGTGAGCCTGGGAGGCAGCCTGACCCACAGAAAGGGTAAGGGGCTTGCAGACAGCAGGGCTTTCCTCACTTAAAAGCTGTGGAAACTTCAAAGTCTTAAGTAACCCCATTCAGCCAGTTTGCTCATCTTTCAAATGGGGATAATAATACCTACTTTAGGGGGTTTTATGAGGATCACGTTATAAATGGAGGCTGTGACGGCACAGGGCATGGTTTGGAGCAGTGCTTTCCTCTGGAGCTCTGTATGTAGGGTGAGCACACACCCTGGTTTGCCCAGGAAACACACAGTTGGTGCCTATTGTGCTGGCACGTTCACTGCCCCTTTTCACTCCCAGAAGTGCCGACTTTGGACAGCAAAACACATGGTCAGTGCACCTGTACCTCTTTCTATTCCCAACTCAGGTCCAGCCTTTGTGAGCAGCACTACCCATGTCTTGGTTTGTAGTTAGGAGAATTTTTATACCCTTCTCTTTTGAGCCTGAGGTTCTTATTTTTTTAATGGGGGTAGCAATGCCTATCTTGAAGAACTGTTAGGATGATTAAATGAGATAAGATATACAAAGCACACGTCTGAAACAGACCAGGTGCCAGATAGATGTGAGTTCCCTTACATGGCCTTCTCTCTCAGGTTCCCATCATGACAATGTCCCCCCAGGAGTGGGGGACTCCAGAGTTCAACTTCTACCCTACCAAGAGTACAATTTTTAAAAGTTCTAGGTGACACACAAGCTTCCAAGCCATGATCTCTCCTGAAAGTAAGAAATTATCCTCACCCCTACATCCAAGCTCCACTACAGGCTCTGAGGGGTGTCCCAGCCTCTCCTTCCTGCATCATCCATGTGTTCCTGCCTGTGCTGGAACCCTTCAGCCTTCACCTACTTTGTCCACATAGAAGGAAGTTTCTTTTGAACTCTTCACACACATACCCCCATCACAAACACACACACACACACACACACACACACATACTCCTTTCCAGGAATTCAAAGACCTGAAAAGGAGTCTGCTGGGCCACCAATCCCCAGGGACCTGCTATCTGGGCCAGCAGGCAAAGGGTAACCATGCAATCTCAGCAGATAAAGCCATCATGAGACCAGACTTGCAGCAAGTGGATGGCATGCTCCCGGATCACACCTGGATTATCAGCACCTTGTCCAAAGGCCCTGAAGCTCCAATCTCCTAGCTGTCTCTTGCCCTCACACCTACCTACTCCTGACATTCTTTTGCTATTAGGTAACTGGCATTCTTCTGGCCAGATCCTTCCCATTGCCTTGCCGCAGGTGGTACCAAACCCGCCTTGAATGTCATAGAATATTTGGTTCCACCAGGAAGTTCTCAGTGTAAACAACCTATCAGTCACTAGGATCTGACTCCAGGGCTTTGCTCAGAGGCAGTTGCATGACATTTCGGATTTCTGTGCTGCCCTAGAAATCACAATGTGTGTATGAAGGAAGCTATGAGAAGAAAAAGGTAATGAAGCAGCTACTAAACTGGGACAAAAAGCAGGTATCTGGTGGTGGTGGTGGTGGTGTATGGTGGAGAGGTGCTTGAACAGATCCCAGGGGGCTCAGAGCTAATGAGGCGAAAGCTCTGGTCCTGGGACAGCAGCAGCCTATTTGGTACCTGCAGGGTAGAAAGCAAAACTGGTTAGTGACCCTGACCTTCCCATCTATAAAATGGAATTAAATGTCCTGGTTGACTCTATCACGATGCTGTCTTGTTAGGAGGGTACTGTGAGATCAAGGAAAGTCTTTGAAGTATAAGGAACACATAACACATATACATAATCCAAATAATTCTGAGGTTCCATGTAGCTCTGTCATACAGAGCACACTCAGAGAAGCACACACTGGCAAAGGAACTTAAAAGGTACCCCAAGCTTTACTTGGGTCTCTTGAAGAATATTAAAGTGTGTCCAACTCACAATGCTCAGCAACATTCTTTAAAAATCCTTTTATTCCCCATCCCATCTTCTTGTACCCCTCTGTAGCTCTGAGACTCTACAAGCCTGCCCCCAAACTGTACCCCAACTCCTGGCCAGCCTTCATGGCTCTGCTGCCATCCCCTTCACTTAGGCCCTTCAGAGCTCTGGGTCATTTGAGTCTCTGCTCCTTAATCCCCTCCCCTCTTTACCCATTACCTGAATTTGCCACAACAAAGGACGCTCTGAGATCAACCCCAACAGTAAGACTCCTTTCCTCTTTCTTCCAATCTTCTCAGTTCTGTACCTCAGTCTGGTTTTTCTAATTCCACACCACAGAATGCCCAGGAACCACGAGGACAGACTAAACAATCCTGAGAGAAAACTGGTAAGCAAAGCACAGATTTTTAGGGTCTTGGTTTGGTTTGGTTTGGTTTTGGTGTTTTTGTTTCTGTTTTTCTGGTGGGTGGCACCACCCCACACACAATTGTCATGAAGTTCCCTCTTCCCCACTAGCCACACGGACTGGTTTTTACACTTTCTAATCATGCTAGTTTTCCTTCACGTTCACTCACTTTTGCACCCCCTCCCTTTCCAGACCCATGAGTGTGGCCAAGGCCTCCCAACAGCCTGGCTTCCCAGCTTGGCTTAGCATCTGGCTTCCTCACTGGCTCCAGCTTCTCAATCCTCCAACCTGTCCCGCACACCTTGCAGCTGATCATTAGCAGCACACTGCAGGCACCCGCCTCCCAAGCACATGGAGTCCCAGTTTCTCTCCAGGTACCCACACGGAGCACGTGGCAGCACGTCCACACCCTTCCCATCCGATTAACTGCACTGGTCCTCCAGTAAGCACCCACCTGAGTCCTGCTTCCTCCAAAAAGCCACCCTGACCGCAGCACTTGGAATCCGCACTACCCAGTCTCCCTTGATTTTTGCTGTCGTCTGCTTGTTTTAAAGCCGTGAGTCTTCTTCCCATAAGACTATAAGCTCTTTGAGAACAGGGACCTCAAAGGCTTTACAAAGAGCAGCCAGGAGTCCTCAAAAACCACCTTCCTGTACTACCTCATGACAAGAAAAACAGACCCATGTCTACTCCAAAGGCCTTAATGGAAATCTCCAGATGCCCCTGCCAAGTCTTTTGCATTTACTACTGGCCAAGTCATTTTTAAGAACTTCCGGACAAAGGGCAGAAGGAACACTTTTTAAAATGTAGGTATTTATTGCTTTTATGGTAGATAATTTATTCATCTGGCTCAAAACTCAGAATGACGTCAGCCTCCCACATTTGTTTCTCAACCACCCAGTTGCCCTGCCAAGAGGCAAACAATGACTGGTTTCTCATTTATTTTTCAAAAGGTATTTGGTACACACACAAGTCAATATGAACATATTCCCCTTTTCTCCTCACTTTTTTACACGTAAGCTTGCATGCAATACACACTGTTCTACATCTCACATTTTCTGCTTAGCGATCTATCTCAGATACTGTTCCATACCAGCATCTGGGGCACATCCCCCCATATTCTGACTGGTGGCCATGTACAGTTCCATTCCAGTTCAGGTACGACCCCAATGTATTTACAAAATCTCCAGTTGTTAGATAATGAAGGTTTTTCCAGTCTTCTACGACCATTGACAATGCTGCAATGAATAGCCTGGTTGAGACACAATGCCATATAAGTGAGTGTCTCTGTGGGACAAATCCCTGGCAGAACTGCTGGGTCAGAAGGTAAAGATATTGCTAGATTGCTCTCCAAAGAGGGTGTATCAATTTACACCCCTCCCAACAATGTGTGAGGCTGCCCTTCCCCCACACCCTGCCAAACTAATAGGTGAAAACTTAATTCAGTGTGGCTGGATTTGCCCCGCTTTCCGCATGAACGCGGTTGAGCTTTGTACGTTTACGGGTGTGTGTGTGTGTGTGTGCGCGCGCGCACGCGTGTGTGTACGCTCTGTTTTCATCTTCTGCTCACTTTTGTGTTTCTGCTCTTTTTCTAATCAATGTATAGGAGCTCTTCATATACTATTCAGGGAAGTAGCCCTTAATTTAATGAGTTGCAGATAATTTCCCCAATTTTTTGCCCTTTGACCTTGCCTTTGGGCTATTGCTAGGTGGAATTATTTTTCTGTATTCAAATTTATCAGTCTTTGCTTTTATGACTCCTGGGTTATGTGTGTTCTGCTCAGACAGGGGCAGGACTGCCCCTGCCCTAGCACCTCTCCACACACACCTTTTTTATTTTGTCAGGACAAGAAGCTTGAAGTGACTTCCCCGATTTTGTGAGGACAACTCCTGCCCTCCAGGAGACCACAACTTTAGGACACAAAGTAAACTCACTATTCCAATTGTGTGTTGTAATAAATAAGAGGGGTCACAATGGGAAACAGCCTGAGTTGGCCAGGGAAGGCTTTCCAAAGGAGGTGGCACCCAGATACATCAGAGGCACAGGGAGGAGTCAGCCCGCTGAAGAATGGACCTCCAGTAAAAGCAGCACCACGTGCAAAGGCAAGAAGCAACAGGTCTCAGTCAAAGTTGTCCAGTATGGCAAGAGGACAGGGAGCCCTGGAGGGCTAGTGTGTAGTAAGTGGTGGAGGTAGAAAGGTAGGCAGGGACTCAGTCACACAGAGCCAAGTACTTACTGCCTAGGAGTCAGGGCCTCATACTGAGGTAGTGGGGAAGCAGCAGAGGGCCACATCAGCCATACAGAGGGAGAACCGAAGACAGCCCCGTGTGCAGGCTGGGCCCGGGCTCAGAGGCTTCCCACCTCTTGCCCAGCAGCAGCCACTGTAGCCTACAGGGGCTCTTGGCTGCCAAACAGGCGTGCAAATTTCAGTCCCAAATGTTCTATGCTGTCAAAAACTTCCAGAATTCTAAAAATCATCAGGAAGCCTAGCTTCTCCTCTGA
The DNA here is from genome assembly GCA_004026885.1 of Lyroderma lyra. Classification (NCBI taxonomy): domain Eukaryota; kingdom Metazoa; phylum Chordata; class Mammalia; order Chiroptera; family Megadermatidae; genus Lyroderma; species Lyroderma lyra. The sequence continues at coordinate 59,222 of PVJL010005716.1, read as the reverse complement.
GAAACATTTCTACTCAAGATGATGACAACTTCAAGAGCTTTAACTCTTAGTGGGGAAGACATGATTATCACTCCCACTCAGCACTCGTCTGGCAGATGGGACCAGGTTAATGCAGCTCAGGCATTAGGTAGGCTGACCAGACGTCCCACGTTAAACAGGACAGAAAACAACGGTACTGGCCCATATCAAACGGTACATGTGGTCAGCCCACTGATACCTTGAATTTAGCCCAGTGAGACTAGGCTGCCCACACGTACCATGTGTAATGGGTCAGTACCGTTGTTTTCTGTCTCGTTTAAAATGGTACACCTGGTCAGCCTAGCACTAAGGCATAGGTCAGGGAACAACTGAGCCCTGTAGCCCCAGCCAATTCATGCAGACACCCATTCAAAATGGGCAGGAGGGGTGCCGGCCTGCCACGATGGCGTGGCAGACCCCCAGGGACGAGGTCTCCAGCTGGCCCACATCCAAGGAAACATCTCTGTCCTTCCAGCCAACAAGCCTCAGTCCTGCTGAGTTAGCCACAGCTGTTTTCAGAGGTGCAAAGGCCTCCAAGCTTCTGTGCTCCCGTGACCTTTGAAAACAGGCATTTTGTAGCAGAACTCTTGGGCAACTGCCTTCCCAAAAGTGTCCAGCACAGAGCCTGGCCCACAGTAAGCACTCAGTAAATGATAGCAGTTTCTGTTAAATTGGAAAGCCTTGCCATTCATTAGCAGGGTGCTGGGGGGAAGCAAGGGCAATATAGACAGGAGGAGGAAAACTGGAAACCATTTAAGTAGAACTTTGGGATTGTCTCTGGATTTCAGTTATCCAAGCCCTCTCCATGCCCCAACCCCCAAACTAGCCAAAGAGGCTGCTTCTTGATGCTGCCATTTTAGTTATATTTTCTTTAGTGCCCTAAGGCAGTTTTATCCCAAAAGGTCACCAGAATAAGTCAAGTGCTGTAGAGATAAAGGCTCTTGGAGGCTGCTGGAGGCCTTGGTTCCAACCAGCAGGCTCCGTGGTGCCCCTCAAAAGGCACGTCTACCCTCAGTGGTCCAAGGGTGTGCATGGGGTCCTGCTCACCCCAGGCCTGGAAGGCAGGAGGAAAGAAGCCAGCCCCAACCTCAGCTCCAAATAGGCCAACAAGCCCCTGCCCATTGCAGCCAACAAACAGCAATTAGGTCAAAGGCAGGGCGCAGAGGGTTTTTGGGGCGGCTCTCCCCAACCCTCCATCCACGTGTGCTATTGACAGGTCACAGCTCGGGCGTAGCAAAGCTGGGAGCAAAGGGCCTGGGTTCCAGAGCAGGTTCCAACCTTGCTGGCTATGTACCTGTCACTTGCATAAAGGGCCATGTCTGCTTAGGGTCAAGATTTTATTTTTCCCAAAATGGGACAATCTGTTTCAGTAAATGTTAGGAACACTCGCTGTTACGTATACATATCTAGCTTAACACCCTTTTGTTTGACATTATGTAGGAGGCACTCAGTGCAGTGGTTATTCTACACAGATTATCTCATTTGATCCTCTCCGTGAGGGTAGGATAATACAGATAAGGAAAGTGAGGGTACAAAGACTGAGCCGTGAGCCAGGGTCCCACTGCTGGCACGTGGCAAAGCTGCCTGGCTTCAGAGCCCTTTGCACTTAACCACCATAGGACACGGGGCCCAAAGAGCACCAGTCAGTGGTCAGCCAGACCCTCCCACACACACCTAGCAATATCCCTGACCTCTGAGACCACTGACAGGCTGCAAAGAAAGAACGGAGTCTCTCAAAAATTACTTTATTTCCCAGCACCCCCACCTCACAGTAAGGTCTGTGGGAAATCTCAGGGTCTTGCCAATTCACAGGCTTTCCTGGCTCTGTGTGGCACCTGGGCACCCCACCAAAGGGCCCACCATGCTGGGGATCTCCAGCTGAGGCGGTTTCTACAAGCAGTTCCTGGGCATGATGTAGAATCAAGGTTGGTCAGTCACGCCTTAGTCCCCTTCCAGGGGCACAGGGACAACTCAGCAGCTTGCTCCTCTGGCTTTCTGGGCCCACCTCAGGAAAAGGTGGAGAGGGGCTCCAGAAAGCAGGTGTCTCCTGGTTAAAAGAAGTTGAGACCTGGGCCTTTGATCCAGTTTAATGCAGAGCAGGCCAGACCCTTGGAGGCTTTAGAACAGGCCCAGGCCAGACGCCTACCTAGCAAAGGTGAGTCTCCACCACACTTTGCTGATGTCCACCTTCACCGTTTTGGCCTGAAAACACACTGGGTACAGAAGGACACACGTGACAGAGATCCCAGGTTCAACTCTGCTAGAAGCCAGCGTGCTGGGAGAGGACTTCCTTCACTTTGTCCACAATGGTGCCCACCTCGGCCATGGCCCCCAGACCTAGGGAGCAAAGTTCTTCTGTGGCACTGTAGGCTGAGTCAAGCCCCCATATCCCACTCCCATCCCACCCAGTTCTCCCCTGAGGGCTCCACCCAGAGCCTAGTGCCTGAGAAGGCCAGAACCTTCTGCCTGAGCGAGACCCATCACATCCTTCTGAGAGCCCCCAGGACAAGCCCCAGGAAGAGTTACTGTAGCCATCCCAAACCATGCATGGACTGCATGCCAGGAGGGACATCAGGCACCTTACAGAAACTATTTCATTTAATCCTAATGGCTCTGAGGGGGATATCATTCGATTTCCAGCTTCCAAATGAGAAAGCTGAGCTCGGAGAATGGTTTTGCCCGAGGTCACAACAGGCTGGGAGCTGAACACAGATCTGAACCTGGGCAGTGAGAACAGACTGTGAACCTAACCAAATGCCCACCTTGGTCACCACACACCAGCTTCTTGACCACGCAGGGGATCTCGGTGTAGCCGAAGGCCTTGAGCTGGTCCACCTGCTGTGAGGTAATGGGGTGCTCCCACATGGCGGTGTTCATCGCTGGGCAGAAGAGCAGGGGCTTTCTGCGGTCCCAGGCCCGGATGACACAGGTCTGTAAAGAAGAGTCAGTGTTTGGGGAGAGGCGTTTGCTGCTCTGCCTATTGCTCCCCACCAGCCCTTCCAGATTCTACATACCTCCAGCCTCAGGGTTGGGATGATTGGGAGCTGCTGTCTGCAGGGGGCTATGAGATGTCACTCAGGGGGTGGGGCCATGTTCCCTCGCCCCTCTCCCCGCCCCCCCCACAGGCTCTGGCACAGGACCCTAAACACAGGAGGTGCTCTACCGGCCACCTCAAAGCAGACCTCTCCTCCTGTACAAAAAAGGTCTCCCTGTGCTCAAGCACAGCCAGCCGCACCTCGCAGACAGAAGCAACCCTGGGAGCAGCAGGCCAGCTCTGCAGTTACCCACCCACAAAGCTGAGGACCAGACTGCTCAGCAGGCAGGGCCCAACCATCCCAACACTGTCTCTACTGCAAGGCCAACTAAAGCTGGCAATGAAAACAACATCTTACATATGACAAAGACCTTCTCATGTAGCAGGGTACCAAAACATGTACACACATTTTAAGAGATGTTATCTGTGTATTACATAAACACTGATGGTAACCACTTTGAGCACCTCTTGTAATTAAATTGCAGAAGTCAAATGTGACTGTATTCATCTTCTGTTATTGGTATATATTAAATATTACAGTTTTAATAGTTTTTTCCTTTCTTAAAATGTATACATTTTTTGGCACTCTCTGTGTATTATCTCATGAACCCCACTGCAACCTTGTAAAGAAGGTGCTCTCCATTTCACTGATGGGGAAGCTGTTGCCCCAGATCACACACCCAGAGAACAAGCTGGGACGTGAGGCTTTGCACGACCTCCACCACACCTCGCAGCCTCACTACTTCCTGATTTCCAGGCCATGCCATCAAGCCACAGATAAGAGCAGCTGTGAAAAGGGCCAACCAGCTCACAGAGTCCTTAGCACTGTGGGCTTTGAAATCACATAGAACTGGGTTCAAATTCTGGCTGTGCCATCTATTATTACTAGCTGTGAGAACTTAGACAAGTTATGTAATGCCAGGAGTCTCAGTTTCCTCTCTGCAAAAGCCCCCATCACTGAGTGGTTGTGAGGAATGAGTGTGAAAATGCTTAAAGCTCTTCGCACAGGGCCTGGCACAGAGTACAGACAATAGAAACGGTAGCTGCTGTTATTATTATGGGCACAGGCTCCTTGGGCCAAAGGCTGCCTGCGGGGAGAGATGAGCTCTGGGGCCCACAGGAGAGCACTCCCCTGTGCCCTGACTGCTGTAAGCAGCTCCTCCCGTGCTGTGAGCGTGCTGTGAGCCCCTCGGGGGAGACAAGCGGGCACACCCCTTTCCTGAAGTGGAGCCTGAAGAGGGAGGAGTCCAGAGAACAATGAAATGAGCAGGGTAGGGCCAATGCTGCCTCTCGGTGTCCCTGCCTTCTCCTGGGGACAGGAAGGAAGCAGGACAGCACACAGCCTCAGGATCCAGCTATTTGCGTAGTCCCAGATGGCAGCATTTGTTTCCCACCAAGATCTCTTAATTTGGCATCCAGATTATAAATTGACAGGTTCAGTCACACTTCCTCTTGGCCCTGTGCCACCTGCTGCTTCAGCCTAAGTCATGAGCATACCTAGAAGAGCCTGTGGGGTGGGGTAGGGGTGGGCTAGGGTTTATATGCACCCTCAAAACAGCATACTGACGGAGCAGAAACCCAGCCTCTTCGTGTCCCACACCTCTCTAGCTCTGCCCACTTCATCTCGAAGCTCAGCACTTCCTGGACTAACCACAGCTCCTCCAGACTCCCGGCAGCAAGACACACGAGAGGAGGCATCAGTTCCCACGGTCACTTCTGTTTGGCCAATGCTGTGTTCAGCACCTCAGGCTCTGCCTCTGGGAATCCGCTTGGCAGACAGAAGGCCTGGAACCTGGTCAGGGGGCTAGCTCCCAGCTAGACTGGTGAGCCAGGGGAAGTAACCTCCTCTTTCTGGATCTGCTTGGCTATTTAGCACAAAGAAGGGGCCAAGGCCTGCAGGGCCAGAGGTCAGGTGCAGAGGCCAAAGGCCCAGAGGCCAGCACACAGGTTCACACTCAGCATGTTGCCTGAGCAGCACCCCAAGTTCTAGGCACTAGAAAAGGAAATCTGAAGGAGGAGGACACCCGGGTGAGCTTCTTTTCAGGGATAAAAGGAGAAAACATCTTTTGAGAGAGGACAGACCCAAGTTTAAACTTTACAAGACTTGCAATTCCTTGAAATATGTGCCATTAAGTGAAACCCTTTGAGGAAAATGGCCTGGGAGCTAGTCTTAGGAACACATTGTACTGCTCAGCCAACTCAGAAGGAGGGAACCCCAAAGATTTCAGAAAGCAATGGCAGCTCTGAAGAAAAAAGGAAAGCAGGACTTCTGGGAGGAAGGAAGGAGGCCTCAGAGACTGGCCCAGGCCAGGGCTTAATTCCTGAGGTGGGTGCTGACCAGCAGTGGGGAGCCTGGTGACGCGGTGCTGGTCACACACAACTCCGACACAATCAGACGAAAGTGGCAGGAGCCTCACAGGCTCCAGCCACCCTGTCAGCCCTGACACCAGCCCCACTGGGAAGCCTTCTTGATCACATTGCCCCTAGGCTCGCTCAGCTCTGCATTCCCCTACGCTCCGCTCCTGGCCACACACATGTACTGTTCTTCTTCTGGACACCCTAGTGATGCTTACATCACTAGGAGATTCTTTAAGAAGTGCCTTAAGTGCCTAGCTCCGTTATTCATTTCTTCACCATGTGAAATGCGAAGAAACTCCTGGCTCTTTGCCAAAGTGAAATTACTAATTATCTCATGCATACAGTAAGTATTGAACACTGACTATATGCCCAGCACTGTGCAAGGTGGTGACTCAATTGCCAAAGGACTGACTGGGGTCATTTAAGACTGGACCACACACAAGAGCATACATTCTCACCTGCAAGAATAAACAAAAAACCATCTCCTAGCAGACTGTGGGCTCCCTGTGTCCTGTGTGCTCCTCAGCATGGGGCCCAGTTCATTCTAGATAAAAGCTCAATGAATGAGGAAAGGAGGGTAATAAGGCAGAGCTGGGGCGGGGGGGGGGGGGGGGGGGGGGGAGGAAAGAGAACATGCCTAACTCTTCCCAGGATGATCAAATAAACAAAGGCTACTTAAGGACAATAGCTCTCGGGAGGTCCCTTAGGCCCTGGACAATGCCCACTTTGTACAGCTAGACTTCTGTTCCTCTCCTCCGCCATCCATCAGCTCATGTTCTCATCCTGTCTTTCTCCTCTATTCCCTTCTAAGTTTTCCATAATATACAAGAAAAGCACATCTCCACCTGTGGCTAAAGGAGAGAGAACTGTGTGTAAGAGATCAGGAGGAAGTAAACGCTCTTTTCAGTTCTCCATGTGGGTATCCAGATCCTGGGGAGAAACAGCTGCGGGGGCAGGCAATGGGGCTTGGCAGGGAGACCCACAGAAGGGCAGCCCATGAATGAAGGACAAAGGGAGAGAGGCTCAGCCTCAAGTGGCAAGTGAGAGGTGGATACCCTCAGAGAGCTCCCACATGTCAAGTCCATGCATTAGGACCAGGTGAGGCAGGTCGGGGGCCAGGGGCACTGTGTTCTGGGCGAACCAGCCCACCATAAAAAGATTGCAGGGGACAACCTTATATAAAGGCAATCTGCAGCTCAGCAAACTAAGTGTGAGGCCCAGGGAGGGAGGAGGGCATAGGGAGTCACTCACAAGCAAGTTGTCACAGATACCACTGGCCACCTTCCCCAGAGTGTTGGCATCAAGTGGTGCCACCAGCATGAGGTCTGCCCACCTCCGCAGGTCAATGTGGAGAACTGGGTCGGCCCGGCACTTCCACATCTGGCAGAGAGAAAGAAATGGGGTCACGGGCTGGCCACTATCTCAGTGTGGAGGGAAGAAGGGGGAAAGGGGTCAACACAGGTTGAGGACACAGGAACCCAAGGGAGACCACCTGAGCAACCCCTCCCTGCCCAAATCCACTGCCGTTCGCTCGCACAGCTAAGCTGGTGAGCAGTGGCTATGGAGCCAACAGCCTGAGAGAAACCAGGCCTAAGGAAACAAACGCCCCTTGTCTCTCTGAGCTATTCCCTTTATGGTTTGGTTTTCAAGAGAACTGACATCTGGCAGGGAACTCCTGGCCTGTCTGTTTGAGGCAGATGCTTGGGTTGCCCAAGCCAGTAAAAGGGCTCCGGGCGGTGAGAAATGGAGGGGGTGGGGTGGGGAAGACGGACCAGCCAGAAATGTTCTAGGCTGAGAATGTTTAAAAATGCCTGGCAAGGCACCCCTGTGAGGCTCACACTCGTTGTATGGTGAATTGGCCAGTGCCCACCCCTCTGTGAGAGAGCAAACGCAGAGCCCAGCGGCCGTGGGAAGTGAGGCACTCTGGACAGCCCTGACACTGGGAGCCACGTGGACAAGGGTGGTGGGAACAGAGCTGCTCTGCGGTTTCATCAGCCCAGATAAGTACAAGGACACTCAACCTCGGGCATGGGGCCAAAGCTGAGCTCTGCCTGGGGTGGGAGGGGACTGCAAGCCTCCCACAGGCCAGAAACTACACAGATGTTTTCCTCATCACCTCTGCCCAAGGGCCCTGATCACTGACTGGAGCCTGGCCTCTCTGCTCCGGCCACCAGGACCCCAGGACCACGGGCTGCTGCGGGAGGACAGTCCTGTCCTGTTGGTAGAAACACATGGAACTCAGCCCTGGGGGCCCCAGCACTGACCTCCCATTCATCAGCATCATTGTAGAGGGTGACAGGAATGTCCTGGGGGCTGTAGAAATGTTTGGCTCTTTCAGTTGTGACCACTGCTACTTCCAGCTGTCACCAAAACAAAGTGGAGGGAAGAGGGAGAGACAGCGTTACCAGAGCCACCCCTGGAGGCCACATAGGGCCAGGCCAGGCAAGTGTTTTCTTCATAGCCTGGCTATACAAAGGAGTTCTCTCTCCCTGGCAGTTTGCATAGCTACTTCCTCTGTCACCCAAAGGTCAGGCAGCCCCACCAGGTGTGGCTGTTTCACTTCCCTATCTGAGGGGCGGCTGAGGAATGACTCACCAACTGCCCAGCGTATATAAAGCTGCAGGCTACTGCCACGCAGGAGGACTGAGGAGAGAGGCAGAGCCAAGCAGGAGGGGAACTCAGGGCAAGGGGGCCTGGGAGGCCATGGCAGTCCTGAGCTCTGGGCCACATCAAAGCCCTGCCCTCTGCAGGCCAAGGCAAGGGGGAGCTGGGGCCCGTACTTGGTGTCTGTGTCCATGCCCCAGCAAGAAAACAGGCCAAGTTCCTTCCTGTATGATACTTCCATAGGGCGAGGACTCCTGGGCTGCCGAGGGGCTCCAAGAAAATCAAGCCCACGTGGCCTACACTCATGGGGCAAGAACAAAGTTTCCCCTCACACTGCTCATTTACTAGGTAAGTTAACAATGCAAACAGTGGGGGTGGTTAAGACGTGTAACAGAATGAAAGACTGAGAAACAGTACACGGTAGTGTGAAGGGCACTGGACTAGTTAAGCTGGCAGAGTAAAGGGGCCCAGAAGAGGTGGCTGAGAGGGGAAGGATGTAGCAAATGGCATCGTAGGGGGACATTTATCCAGGCGGGAGTACAGTCTCAGGTAACAAGGACAGACTCATTGACTAACCAGAGCAGGGCTCATGAGTGGCAGTGTCTGGGCCAGACCCAGCCTGCAGACATGCTGTTTGGCCTGCACAGGGTTATAAACATGTTTGAGCCAATATATACAAATTTAAAAATTTCACATAGAAAATCCAATTCCTGGATTCTCTTCTTTTTACTATTAGTTTCGGGAGTACAAAATAACAGATTAGATATTTACACGCCTCACAATATGATAACCCCAACAAATTCACTGCCCACCTGACACTGTACATAGCTATCACAATACCATTGACTATATTCCCTACGCTGCACTTTACATCCCGTGACTATTTTTTTTCTAATTATAATTGACTTCAATATTATTTTATATTAGTTTCAGGTGTATAGAATAGTGGTTGGGCATTTATATAATTTATTAAGTGATCCCTGATTAGCCCATCTGACACTATACAAAGTATTTACAACATTACTGACTACTGTATTTCACATTCCTGTGACTATTGTGAAACCATGAATTTCTATTTCCTAATCCCTTCACCTTTCTCGCCCACCTCCCAAACCCCCTTCCCATCTGGCAACCATCAGTTTGTTCTCTGTATTGGCATCTATTTCTGTTTTGTTTGTTCATTTACATTCCACATATAAGTGAGATCATATGGTATTTGTCTTTCTCAGTCTGACTAATTTCACTTACCATAATACCTTCTAGGTACATCCATGTTATTGCAAATGGTAAGATTTCATTCCCAGCTCTCTTGAAAAACTGAAAGTTACGGCACTGCTGGGCCCATATTCCTATTGATAATGACTGGATGGTATCGAGTAACGGCTGCCTCTTTGGACATGCCAATCCAACCTAGTCCCAGCCCTCCCTATGGTCTCACTGAGGCCCCCTCTCCTCATGTGCTTCCTGCATGTTATGGGACACAGTGTTCTGCACAGCACCTAAGAGCAATGCTGGGAGCAGAGAGTAGAAGTCTCAGAGGGGCAGCCAGTGGAGAATTTCAGAAGATCTGGTGTCCTCAGCTCTACTATAGAGAACTTTCAGATTTATGCATTCTCCCTCTCACCTCCCCTGAGAATCTACCACACTCAGAACTTGCACAAAACCTTAGCAACCTTTTGAAAGGTCATTTTAAACCAAACTCCCACTGAGCACTGGAGTCTTCTCTAGGACAGCCCTGAACAAGCCTTGTCTACTTCTGCAAAAGATGGCATGTGAACAGAGCTGCCATTCCTCCACTGAACCAGCCTTGGTGATGCCTCAGGACCAGCACAGATGGGGAAAGCAGAGGGAGGCAGGATGGTCCTGAGATTCTGAAGATTAGACAGTGATAAGGTAAAGTATGGGGCATAGTAAGTTAGAGATAACCATAAGAAGAAGAATATATAACTTTCAATGAGCAGAAGAAAATGTAAGCTATACAATGAAGGATAGGACAGGGAGAAAAGAAGCAGAGAGTACACATTATAAGTAGAAAGCATTAAATAAAATGGCAGAAGTCCTAATATAATAGCAATTATAGTAAATATGTAATGGGTTAGACTCCCTGATTAAAATGCAGACTCTCATATTGGATGTTCTTAAATCCATCCATCATATCAAATGTGTCTAATAGATACATTTAACACAAAAGGATATGTAAAGGTTAAATGAAAGAATAAACTTTCAATTAAATAAGGTGGGTTAAACTCTGGTCCTCCCCAAAAGCCCACTGAAATAAAAGTAAAGGGATATTATAAAAGGTATAACCCACCAAGAAAAAAGAGAAGAACCAACAAAACAAACAAAAAACCCAGCAGTTAAGATATGTAAACACATTTTTGGAAGATGAAAGTAGAAGGAGGTATTAGCAGATCAAATCAGATCAGATTAGAAGAAATCAGATGCTTTTTTTTTTTTTTTTATGAACATTCAGGGAACTCTTGGAAATTAAAATTATAGCAAAATAAAAAACTCAATATAAATTAAGAAGAAATTATCCAGAAAGTAGAAGAGAAAGATAAAGAGATGCATCCTAGCAGGAAAAAGACAAGAGAATCAGATCAACCCCAAAGGTCCAAAATCTGACTAATAGTAACTTTCAGAAAGCAAGAACAGAAAAGTAGAGGCGAGAAATTACAAAAGAAATTAAATGAAATTTCCCAGAACTGAAGAACTCAGAGGTGGGAGCCACGTGTTCTGCCTCGAGGGGTCTGAGAAGGTGTCCGGCCCATTAGTAGAAGGCTCAGGAAACCTAGAGCAGCACGTCTGTGGAACCCACTGCATGTCTGTCATTGCCTGCACCCACAATTAGCTCTTTCAGAAGCCACATCCCCCTGCTGATGTTTGCAATCTGCAAAAATTCAAAAGAGTTCTTCTCACCCATGTTGCTACTAACTAAGCCCCAGCCCCAGACTGCACCTGTACAGTAACTTTTCTGGTCCCAGATGCAGTCTCACATTTCCCTGGTAACATCTGCCTTTCCAGAGTTGGCCCACTGTTTACTAGGTCTGTGGAGGGCTCCTGAGGTCTCAATCCTGTTCCTCTTGGCATGTTCTCAGCCAGCACCACCAACAGTAGCCCCCCGAAACACAAACCCAAATCATGAACAGAACAAGGTCAAGAACAGAGCCCTTCCATAGGGTCCACAGGCTCAGGGGAGGGGGAGGGAAAGAATCCTTCCCAAGTAAGACGTTTCACTGGTTATAAATATGCTAGCATCATCAGGGAGTCAGGAGATATCCTAAGATTACATCAAAGGTCTCACCTAAATCTAAAAATACTTTGTCTAATATTAAAAATAATAATAAACTAAAATTGATAAGCCTTATTCCCAGTGAGCCCAATCAAGACCCAACTATGTCCTACGTACTTTTCTAACTGCTCACAAGCCTCATCTACAGTAATCTGTGGAGCCCACCTCCTTTGTCTTTTTGATACACAGACTTTAGCTATCTCCAGCCTCCGGCCCCTCTGCTGTCTCCCACACATCCTGTGGGCCGCCAACCACAACCCCAGCACCCCAGGACAGAACTTGCCCAGGTCAAGAGATGAATCATCCAAATTGGGTTCATGTCCCTCCTACTTTTTCAAGCCCAAAAGAAAAGATAGAAACAAAAGAGGGTTCAAGAGTCCCTCCCAATTCTCTGTCCATCCTAATGTTGTGCCAGTGGTCTCCAGTTCTGCTGTTCTTTTCCCACATACATGTAAGAGCCCTCTCGTTTGTCCTGAGTTTCACTGAAAGCTTCAGCTCACTCTGGACCATATTCTACCTTCATCATTGGTTACATGTCCTCCCGTCCTCTAACTGCTTTCCAATCTCCTTCAACAGAGGACTTCTCAGGTTGCCATATCAGTTTCTGGTCACTGTCTTCTTTTCCTCATGGGGACCACTTTTTCATTTCTAAGACCCTCCCAACCATCCTAAACAATGTGCCAGTTCATCTTTTCTCTGTTCTGAAATTTGGAACGCTGCTTGCTGAAGATCTAGTTCCCTTATTCTCCCCAACTCCCAAACCACTACCTGGTCTCAAAGTAAGGAGAGGTACATGGAGAAAGATGGACCCATCACATACTCCTCACATTACTCTTTAGGTAAGGAGAGTAACCCCAGAAGGCTCCCTAACAATGACTGTGTAGCCCATGGCCAGCCTTCAGAAAAATTCCCTGTGTGGTAATGGCCCTGGTCAGGGGCTCCTTCCCCCATCTCAGCTCAACTGTTTCTTTTCCTCTACATCCCCCTCAGGGTCTCAGAGCTTCATATGGCCTCTTCCTGGCCCCTGGGAGTTCCAACCAGGGGACCAGGTAGGACTTCCACCCTGACCATTAGCCCCTGTTTGAGATTTTCCCTCTAAGTTCCTCCCCCAGTCTCTCAGTTGATCCCTCTGTGGCTACCCTCCCAGGTTACACAGTCATTGTTAGAGAGCTTCCTGGGGTCACTGTCTTCACCTAAAGGGAAATGTGAAGAGTATGCAATAGGCCCATCCTTTCCAACACTTCTCTCCTGACACTATGAAGGAGCCACCTCTCCTTGCAGTGATCCTGACCCCAGTGCTGTTCAGCAGGTTTAGACTAGTTTTTGTGTTTTAAGAGGGAAGTCCTTTGATCTGATTCATTAGCACTATGGGTTTTATTCTTTCATTTTCATTTACTCTGCCAAAAGGTAGAGTAAGGCTGGGCCCTGGATTTGTACACATTAAAAAACCAAATGGCAGAGTAGGTCAACACTGTGCCTGCTTCATTCCATGAACACATTAAACACAACTAAACTATTGAACAACCAACCTGGAAAACCATGTGAACTCTAGCTGAACAGCAGTTTTATAACTAGGGATACAAAAAAGAGGAGGCCCGCGTTGAGACTGGTAAGCAAGGCACAGATGCAAAAGGAGCTAAACCTTTATTAGTGGTAGAGAATCAGGAGGGATGTCTCAGTCGCAGAGGTTCCCTCCCAGAGGAGCAAGGGACCCCAGCCCCATACCAGGCTCCCTAGCCTGAAGCACTGGTGCTGGGAAGAGGAGCCTCACAACATGTGACTGTGAAAAACAGTGGGGACTCTGACCATCTGGTTGGGATGGAAGGCTGCAGGAAACCCAGACGTCCTCTTAAAGTGCCTGTGCGGACTCAGTCGCTTGCGGGTACTCACCCGGGGCTCAGGCAGAGCCACGGTGACTGAGAGGGTGTTGGAGGCATACAGGGTGCAGACTGTGGTGTGTGACTTTGAGGGGAGGACTGGAGGACAGTGGCCATTTTTCCTGGGTACCTCTTTGTCCCATGCAGCCAGCTGGTGGGTGTCATCTTTCCTGTGTTGTGCCTGCCCCTACACGGTCAAACCTGAACCTGATGGGTCTGGTGAGCTCCATTCACTCCACCCTGCTGACTCACTGGGATCCCACACCACCCAACTCCACCAACACCAGAGGCACTTTCTCCTATGAGCAGCCAGCCCTACTAGCATTGCAATCTTCCTTGGAAAACTATTTAAGTCCTCAGGCCCCAGGTGGGCAGCGACCAGCACTGGTCTGCTCTGAGACTTTTGCTGAGTAGCTCCAGGCATAGCATAGATACCAAACCAGAATCTACAGAAACACCCAGCTCAGGTTACCAGAAAGACCGTGCCAGAGCTCCGCACGGCACTTACTACATAAGCTATCCAGCAATACTGGGAGATGTAACAGATCAACCTAATACATAGAAACAAATACAGGCAGATATCCAAAATGAGGAAACAAAGAAATGAGTCGCAAATAAAGGACAGCAGAAAATTCCAAAAGAATTAACTAAACAAGATGGAGGCAAGCAACCTATCAGACACAGAGCTCAAAACAATAATTATAAGGATGCTCAAGGAACCTAATGAAAACTTAAACAGAGAGACTGCAAGCATAAAGGACATAGAAACCATAAAAAAGAACCAGTCAGAAATGAAGAATACAATACCTGAAATTCAGAATGCAATAGAAGGACTCATCAGTGGACTAGATGGAACAGAGGATTGAATCAGCGAATTGGAAGACAAGGTAGCAGAAAACATTCAGTCAGAATAGCAAAAAGAAAAAGGAATAAAAAAACAATGAGGATAGTTTAAGGGGCCCTGGGACATTTGCATCATAGGAGTATTAGAAGAAGAGAGAAAGCAAGGAATTGATAACCCATTTGAAGAAATAATGACTAAAAACTTCCCTAACCTGGTGAAGGAAACAGACATGCAAGCCCAGGAAGCACAGTGAGTCCCAAACAAGATGAAACCAAATAGGCCCACACCAAGACACATTAGTATTAAAATGGCAAAGGTTAAAAACAAATAGAGAATTCTAAAAGCAGCAACAGAAAAGCAACTAGTTACTTATAAGGGAGGCCCCCATAAGACTGTCAGCTGATGTCTCTACAGAAATTTTGCAGGCCAGAAACTTTGCAGGGAGTGACAGAAAATACTCAATGTGATGAAAAGCAAGGACCTACAACCAAGATCACTCTACCCAGCAAGGCTATCATTCAGAATTGAAGGACAAATAAAGAGCTTCTCAGGCAAGAAAAAGCTAAAGGAGCTCATCACCACTAAAGCAGAATCACAAGGAGTGTTAGAGGGACTGCTTTACGATGGGGAAAAAAGCAAAATTATGAACAATAAAATGGCAATAGCTACACAGCAACCATTACCTTCAATTTAAATGGATTAAAATCTCCAATCAAAAGACATGGAGGGTATTGCAGCGAGTGGAGTTTCAGACAGAGGAAGACAGATGCAAGTTAATTTGCTTATAGGTGAAATCCAAAGAAGAAAATAAACAAGTAGAACAAGAACAGATTCATAGATACAGAAAACATTTGGTTTGTTGTCAGATGGGAGGAGGATTGGGGGATGGGGTGAAATAAGGGGAAGGGATTGGGAAGTTCAGTTTGGTGGTTACAAAGTAACAGTTATGGGGATATAGGGTATAACATGGGAATATAGTCAATAATGTTGCAATAACTATGGGTGGCAAGAGATGGGTACTAGATTTGTTGGGGTGATGGGAGGAGGGTGGGAGGGGTGTGTGAAAAAGGGGAAGGAATCAAGAAGTACAAACTCATAGTCACAAAATAGTCACAGGGATGTAAAGTACAGCCTAGGGCATACAGTCAGTAACATTGTAATAGCCACATACGGAGTCAGAGGAGAACCAGTTGTATCGGAATAAAGATTTTGTAAGTTATATAAATGGCTCATCACAACAAAGAAAAAAGAAATAAACAAACAAACAATCCATGGACACAATCAATAGTTAAATGTTTATTTGGGGACGAGTGGGTTAGGGAGAGGAGAAAGGGGAGGGGGTGGGAGAGGAGGGGGGAAGCTAAATATAAGGGGATGGAAAGAGAAGTCACATTAGGGGGTGACCTTATTATACAACAAGCTGACAACGCACTGTAGAATTGTATGCCTGAGACCTATGTAATCCTTGCTAACAGATGTCACCCCAATAAGTCTAACAATAAAAATGAATTTTAAAAATAAATAAATAAAATAATAATTGGCTCATCACTATGCTGTACACCTGAAACCAATATAATATTGTATAGCAAATGTAATTGAAAAATAAAAATAAATGAGAAACAATAAATAAAATGATTTGAAAGCTCAAAACCAAAAAATAAAACAAAACCCAGCAAGCTGTGTTACGTTCTGAGACACTACATAACTCAGACTACTCACTCCTTCACCCTGACCATTCCCCCAGCGAATGCCAAAGAGCTCCCCCGGCAGGCAAACAACTCCTGAGGGCAGGAGTCCTCTTTGGCTTTCTCTTACACCCTCCTGGGTCCTGGAAGAAGCAGGGTTGGGCATTAAAACCATCTCCCACACACTACAGAGTTCCCAAAAAGCAGCTCTGTGCTTGGTCCCTTGGTGAGACCATTGCCAAGTTTTTATATCTAATATTTTTAACATGAACCTCTTTGTGTGGGGTGACCAAGGCTTGGCCAGACCCTATTATATGAGCTGCCTGGATTTTGCCTAGAATGTATAGCGATTCCTTCCTGAAACCAGCTGGCAAGTCTGGTACTTGTCTTACTGAAGAGACGTCAGCCATCCCATCTGGGATTCCTGGAGAGTCAGTGAGGGGAAATGCAAACAAAATTTGAGGTGATACCTCCTCTTCTACTTTTAGGCCCCTCATCTGTCTCAGGCTGCTTCTGGGGCAGATTATCAAAGAGACCTGTGGGGAAGTACTTTCACAGCCACAGGAAGAGACAAATCCATGGCCTGAATTCCCACTTTCAATCCCATTTCTGGCCTCTTCTCACTATAACCAGGAGCTAGCAGCACCTCCTCCCCAAGTTATGACAAGCAGAAATGTCTCTGGACATTGTCCAATGTCCCCTGGGAGGCAAAATCACCTACTCTACAGAATTATGCAACAGAACTCTCTGCAGTGATGGAAATGTGTCATATCTGCACTGCCCAGGATGACAGCCACATGTGGCTATGAGCACTTGAGATATAGCTGGTGTGACTCAGAAAGGAATTTTTTATTTCATTGAATTTGGTTGTTTTTTTTGTTTTGTTTTGTTTTGTTTTGTTTTGAGAATATAGGTGTTTATGATGTTATTCTTTGAAAACTCTTTTTTTTTTGAACTGTAAGAAGTACTTTTATTTGTTGATCCTCTACTGTTATTTCTTCACATTTATTCTTTTTTTTTTTTTTTTTTTTTTTTTTTTTTTTTTTTTTTTTTTTTTTTTTTGTATGTGGGTAGCTCCCTGGCAGGGAATCGAACCCAGGCCGCAGCGCTGACAGCACCAGCGACAAAGCCTTAAGCCACCAGGGAACTCCGCATTTCATTGAATTTGAATATGACTAGTGGCTATCATATTTGATAGCATAGCTTTGGTATATACAAGTGAAGAAGAGTCCCAGCTGGATGCCCCAGCTGAGTTGGCTGAAAAAGAGCAGGTGTTTCTAGCAGGGTGTGTGACGACAACTTCACTGGAGACTGATGGGGATTCTAGAGAGGGAGCATCAGCTATGTATGGCTTAACCCACCACAAAGGAAGGAACCCTGAGCTTTGGTGGCTTAGGCATCTGGACCAGAACATGCAGCAGAGACCCCTGACATTGGGCTGACCAGTGTTCACACTACCAGTGTCCAAGGCTTAGAGGCCAGGCAAGAAGCTGACATGAGCCTGAGCAAGGAGGTGGCAGGTATACTCTAGGTAAAAGGAGTCTTGGTTTCCAGTGAAACAACACACAAAGTGCGAAGCTGAGGAGGAGATGACCTCATTAACAAATCCCTGAAAGGTTTCTGGTTCACTGAGTGAGTATCCTGGTAGCTCATAAGGATATCTCAACTAACAAATATTTCCTGAACCTACTATGCACATAGTGGGCAGAGCTGGTAAGATACAAGCTCTGTCCTCAGTAAGGGCTCAGTCTAGCAGGTGGGTGGGTATATGCAGCCCCTGACCACAAAGCAAGGCAGACCAGGCAAGAGTCCACAAGTTCGTAGGGATTCATAGCCTCACAGCCACAGTTAGCTCGAGTATAAAATGCCCTCTCCAGAACTGAGTTCCTCAAGTTCACTTGCTCACAGGAGCTAGGAAACCTGGCCTCAAGCCTCGGTATGGCCAACTCACTGGTTGTGGGATCTCAAGCAAATCCCCGCTTCCCCTCTAGCCCTGGTTTCCCCTTCTGAGCTATGAGCCTCCAGGGGCTCATCCAGCCTACAGTGCTATCCTAGCCCTCTTGTGACCCTTACCCTTTCCCACTAGGCTCTGCCTCCAAACAGGCCTCCTAGAAGAGTCCTGCCATTCAAGCAGGACTGAGCTGCCAATCCCTCTGTGCCCTCCTCCAACTGGAGAAAACTCTCAAGAATGGAACCAGGGAGGCAGACTGCAGAGGCTCTCCAGGGGAACACTGCTGTGGGGTATCAAAGAAGGACCATGGTGGGGTAGGACCCCTCAGCCTGAGGCTGGCTGCCTGTGACCAGCAGCCTGCAGAACTCACTCCCTGGAAGAGCAGGCCAGGGAGGAAGGGGCCAGCCAAGCCGGCAGAGGCCCAAGTAACTGTCTCAGAGCACTACAGCTGAATGGGCCAGTTTCCACAGCAGTACCACAGAGCAAGCAGGTGGCCCCCACCTGGAAAGAAACAAAAACCTCAAGCCAGACCTTGTTTCTCATGGTTGCATTTCCTCCATGAGCACTGAGAAAAAAAAGAGAATAAAGTTACAAAGAATGTTTCAGAATATTCTCACCGAAAGCTCCACTGAGTTTATAAATAAAAGAAATATACACAGTGAGTAGAAAATTAAAATTGAACACAATGATACAAAATGAAAAATGTAAGTCTCCCCCCTTCCTGCCCCCCTCTCTCCACCAGGGTAACCACCTCCACGGGGGATATTTCAGGCAGTACCTCAGATCTAACAAAAGGGATCATACTCTATGCAAGGGGGTGGCCAACTTTTTCTATAAAGGGCCAGATGCTATTTTAAGCTTTGTCACAACTACTCAACTCTGTAGTAGCAAGACTACAGCCACTGGCTACACATAAACGAGTGACTATGACTGTGTTGCAGGAAAATGTGATGGGCACTGAAATTTGAATTTCATATGATTTTATGTGGCACCAAATAGCCTTCTTTTGATTTCTGTTCTTTGAAGTTCCGAAGAAGTGTGTACAAGACTATTAGTCTATCAGCAGCGTACCAAGTAGTGATGGTAGTGTACCAAGTAAAGGTTGTACCGTAACTGCACCACACCTCTGCTTTACTGGACATTTTCTTTGTTTCCAATTTTGTTTTTATTTTGAAATTATAAACAGTGCTATAATAACCATGCTTATGCATATCATCAACTTTTGTAAATATACCCCATGGGGTTCAGGCCTATGGGTGAATCAAGGGCTGTGAACATTAGTGACCTCTCTAGATTATTACCAAATAGTCCTCCAGAAAAGCAGAATTCACTTCACACTGCAATACAAGCACAGTCCTCTTTCCCCCACCCTTAATGGCTTCAATGTCCTGATGGGCATTCTAAAAATTTATCCAGTTGACAATGCACTGTAGAATTGTACACCTGGAACCTATGTAATTCTTGCTAAGCAATGTCACCCCAATAAGTCTAACAATAAAAAAAATTAAAAATTAAAAAAAAAAATGTAACCTTCCTTAAGCCTACAGCCCACCAGCTCCCTGAGTGGGAGATTTTTTTCCACCTTTAGAAATCCCTTTCTGGCTCTCAGCCTGCTGACGCCTGTCCTGGCAAAGCTAGAGAGGTGTCAGTCTTCTTTGCCCAAGTGAGAAGGGTGCCAACCAAAGGGCAGAAACTGACTGAGCTGACAGTTCAGACTAAGTGCCGCCCAATTACATGACAATTGTGGGACTTCAAAATACCATGAAGTTCCTTCACCCCAGACTTTCTCTCAGGCTGCCTTTGGGTCCTAGTCCTTTGTGCCCTCACATCTAGAATCTTCTACCACTAGTGCCAGAAACTAGTTCCTGGGAGGTTATGGCTTGGGGTCCTGCAGATGGGTCATTTGAGTATCTGTCCCCCACTTCATTACACATACCCAGCATGAGAAATCCTCTATGCCAGTGGTCCCCAACCTTTTGGCACCAGGGATCTGTTTTGTGGAAGACAATTTTTCCACAGACTGAGGGGCAGGAGGTGGGGAGATGGTTTTGGGATGATTCAAGCACCAGATGCAACTTAACTGTCACCACTCACTTACAGGATCTTGATATGAGTCTGCAAGCAAATGATTTATTATGGTCTCTATGCAGTCAAATCGCTTTGCTAATGTTAGTCTGTATTTGCAGCTCTTCCACCTCAGATCATCAGGCATTAGATTCTCATAAGGAGCGCGCAAGCTAGATCCCTTGCACATGCAGTTAACAACTGGGTTCACTCTCCTGAGAATCTAATGCTGCTGCTGATCTCACAGAAGATGGAGCTCAGGGGTAATAGGTGCAATGGGGAGCGTCTATAAATACAAATGAAGCTTTGATCACTTGCCTGCCACTCATGCTGTGTGGCCTGGTTCCTAAAAGGCCACAGACCAATACCAGTCCATGGCCTGGGGGTTGAGGACCCCTGTTCTATGCTCAGCTGCCTCTCTTGAGGTAGGGCTGGCCCCTGCTGTCCAACTCCCCCCACTCCACATAAAGGTTCCAAGGCTTATTTGCTGGTGGCCACTCTCCTGACTGCTTGTATGTGATGCTTGAGGCCAAATCCACGCTTCTCCATCACCCACCTCACAGTCTTCCTGGTCTGACTCTAGGTCAGTGGCTCTCCTGGGATGCCTGGGCACACTGGTAAATCAAGAGTAGCTATGAGCTAGGTCTGCAGAATCACTCAGCTCCCTGCAGCCCACACCCCAGCTGCTTGTTTGCTAGTCAAAATCTAGGTATGTCCAAAGGGAGCCTTGGCATGTGAACTCATGACTTAGACAAAGAGCTGAGAAGGACTGCTTCAAGGAACAAAGACTGCTGCTGGAGGTGACGCAGAAAAGGGTCGATGGCAAGATCAGTACCATCAGGGAATGTGGGGAAGTGCTGGGGCAAAGGCCACTGCCTCAGAGACAACATAAGGCAAGCCACCCTGCTTGGTTATCAACACTCACAAGGGCCCCAACAGCAAACCCAGGCTCTTTGGGGAGTTGTCTACCTGCAGGACGAGAGGTCCAAGAGGTGAGATGTATGTGGGCCCTCCACTCCAGCAGGTGGACTGTGACTCCCATGGCTCTTCCCATGTGGATTATCTTGCCATCCCCAACACTCCATACCACATGGATGGCCCAAAGGACAGGACATCAAGCGGGCAGGTGGGTGAAGGACAGGAAATAAATACCATTACGTGCATCCGTGTGCCCAGAACTGTGCTTAGCTGTTGGCACAAGATGGTAAACTATTTTATCTGTGTCCTCCTCCCTCAGCCTGACAAGAGCCTGAGGGTATGGGTGGCAGTAGTCATCCTTATTTTAAACCAAGAAAATCAGGTTCCAAGAGGCTAAGTCAGGAGACATCCTTCCTCCAGGTCAGTGCCCTTCTGGCTGCCTGACTTTCAACTTCAACTCCAGCCAGAGAGGAAGAGCTGAATCCTGTTCCTAACAGAGCCTGTCCCTCAGCAGACCAGGCTAAAAGGCCTGGGGTGGGCTGGAGAGCCTCCCTGCTCCAGGCCACCCTTTCCTTATACCCCTAAAAATATAAATGCTGGCTGCGTAGGATGGCAGGAAGTGTGGAGCTGCCATTTCCCTCAGCTCTGAAGCTGCCCATCTGTTTCCTGGGATAGGACTCCCTGCCCCCACCCACCCCCAATCCGGAAATCCACTTGCTCTGGGGCTATGGGAAAAGGGAACTACATGGCTAGCTCCCTCCTCTCCAGGGAGCATGGGCAGAGGCAGAGGCTCCTGCAACCCCTTTCAGGCCTCCCACCCTCACAGCTCTAGCTGTCTCCTACCAATAGCGCTGGGCACATGAAGGGTGGCCGACCCCAGGTGCCACTACCCCTGCAGCACCCGTACCCAGCCTCACAGTAGCCATGGGACTCTCTTCCCTGCCCCCACTCTGGCCTGGCTGGCATCCCTAGCTGCCTGCTTCACTGCTTATCCCAGCCTGGGGGGTGAAGTGAGGGGCTGACTTTCTGGGTACAATCTGTGGAAAGCAAAAAAAAAAAAAAAAAAAAAAAAAAAAGTGAAAGACTTCCCAGCCCCTGCCTAGGATCCCAACACAGTCATCTGCAAGTGACCACTGCCCCCTCCTGGACACACCATGACACACCTGTGCCATCCAGTTTTAGGTGTTAAATAGACATTATACAAGTAAGGAAAAAGCACTGCCTGGGCCCCAGGGACTTCACACCATCCTGCAAACTAGCATCTGACAACACGAGCAGTGTCAAGGGTGGTTCCACGTCTTAGTCAAGATTCTCTTCTTGACTAAACCCTAGTCAGGTTCCTGTGAGCCACTTCAACTAGGCCCATCCTTGAGTCCTGTCCTCAAGAGCAGGAATCCTGCTAAGTTGGTTTAGCCAGAAGCCCCCACGCTCGATATCTGACGGGCCTGAATATCTCATTAGGCTCCTCACCCCTAAATGCCCCCCAGATGATGTCTGATCTCCCAGCCTGCCTTCAGTAAGAATCCTGTTGGGACGGTTTAGACAGAATCACCCCCCCTTACTGTTAATGCTTCCTCTTAGCAATTTTCCATCCACTGACCTCCATCTGCTGCTACTTGGCTATGAAGCCCCACTTTTCCTCACTGTACTCAGAATTAAGCCCAATTCTGAGGTCTCTTTTCCTTTACTGCAATAGTTTTTCTGAATAAAATCTGTTTTTACTACTTTAATACATCAAATGAGTTTGAAAAGGAAGGTAAATAAACCACAGAGGCTGAGGCAGGCCGCATGAGCTGAATTTGGAAAGGCAGAGAAGCAGAGAGGGCAGTGCGGCCCAGCAGGAGCTTGCCAAGGCAAAGGCCATCAGGGTAGAGTGCAGGGCAGTGGGAGACCAACAGCACAGTGAAGGCACATGGATAACAGATGAGAAAGTGGGTTTGTCATCTGATGGTTTTCACATTGTTTAAAGACTTGAACTTTTCCTGCAAAAGGATCTGCCCCAGAACCCCAATATATAAAACTGATCGAAGTTGAGGTGGTCTGGCCAAAGGCAAGGGGTTAACCTACCCACCTCCAACACACTGTGATGGCCCCTGGGCATCTCTGAACACTTGAAGAAGCAAAGTTTAAACCAGAGCTACAAGCAATGCCCCTGAGTTTCCAGTGCATTTGGATTGATAAGACAGCCATCATGTCTAATGAGAATAGAGCCTCAGTGTTCAAAACGGAGTGAAAGTGGGGGGCAGGGAGCCCAAGGCAGCAAGAGGGAACTGAGACTTTGCTGCATTTCTCCAGCCAGCCCTCCGCCCACCCAAGGACCTCGGGGAATCTCAGGGTCAAGATATGGAAACTCAATCCCTCCATTCACCAGAGCATTCCTTTCCCAGTCTCCCCTCAAGCTCTGTCTATACTATCTAATCTAGCTCCTGGTTATACTGTTACACTAGTCTCTGTCTCCTGCATCCCCCTCATACCAATGCACACAGAGGCCTTCCACAAATACCACAATTAAGTAAAAAGCCTGTGCACTGAACAAAAATGAGCAGGCCCCAAGGAATAAGCAACTCTCTCAAAAGCTGAAATGCTTGTCTAGTTAGGATACTCACACCAGGAATATCCAAAAGACTTGACACCAGAAGAGGCAACTTCAGGGCTGCAACACTGCCAGTGACACCCACAAGAACATGGAACTGTCGCTCTACCAAGGGTGCAGCAGCTGGACAGGAGGCTCTTGGTTCCATGTGAGGTCTGGTAGCTTCTAGTCCTGGGAGCCTGCCAGAATTAGGCTCCATAAAGCCCTGTCAGGATTTAGGATCTAAAAGCAGAACAAGGGGCACCCACTTCATTAATACATTCAACCAAAATGTGTTGAGGTCCCCGTGTTAGACCCTGGGCCAGATGTGGGGGTTCCTGAGGGATCAGCAGTCCCAGCTCCTGGGAGCACACAGTTTGATCAGAAGGTCAGATACCTTCACTACACATAGGTCAGTTACAATGTAATGTGGCCAGTGCTGTGAGGAAAGTCCATACCAGGGGCTGTGGCTGCCCAAGAGTAACTGTCTGAGGAAGTCAGAGACAAAAAAAAAAAAAAAAAAAAAAAAAAAAAAAAAAAAAAAAAAATTCAGGCTGAGTCCTGAAAGATGAGTAAGTTTTTCAGAGAGAAAAGAAAATAATTTTGCAAGAAGGAGCAATCTTGTAAAGGTGAAAAGTCCTAAATGAAGGTAGGCTTGGGGAATAGGGAGTAGCTTAGTAGTGAGGCTATAAAGTGTGATGGGGGGTGGGGAAGTAAGGCTGCAAAGTGGGGTCAAGGGTGGTGAGGGCCAGGGTGAGTTTTCATTTCAGAAAGATGGTGCTTGGTGTCGGAAAGGGGGCCCTGGTGGTGGTGAGATTGGAGGGGCAGGATAAGGAGCTGTGGGCCAAGGTGACTAACTGAAGGGAGTGGCAGAATGGGATGGGTTCCAGGGATGCCTGTGAGGTGAAACCCTAGGAAACAGGGGGTTTGGGTGCTTTAGGGAGCTGAGAGATTTGCCTCTGGCCCTGGCTCTGTAGATGAGACTGGACACCTCATCTATAATTCAAAAGATCACCTGGTCCTATCTCTACCTGGTCCTACTCTATAAATCCAAGCCCAGGAAGACACAGTATAAAGGGGATGCTAGCCACCCCATAAGACAAGCTGCTTGGTTTATGCCTCTGGCCCCCTGACAGACATACCAAAACCCACACTCTGCAGGCTAGCCAGCAAAACATACTCACTCCACCAGCAACAATCACTGAGGACCAATTACATTTAGCACTGGACAAAGGAATAGTGAAAGACACAGCCAATGCCTTCAAGGAATCTGTAGATGAGTTTAAAAGACAGGAGACATACCTGAAATCATTTGAGATGGCTCTTTCTCTGGGATGCACCTTTTCGGTAATCACTGATTCCATTGGTTCACCAGTTTCCTTGACTCTCCCTCTCTACTTCCCCACCACCACTGAATGTGTGACCAGGTTTAACCACCAACCACCAGGCACCTGGTGGGTCCTGAACATCTGCTGAGTGAATAATCAACTGTACCCACTGAAGCAGGGTGGGGCAGGTGACAGAAGCCTCACCTGTGAATCAGGAGCCCTGGACCCTCTTCATGGTTGTGCTCCTGACCTGGTATGTGACCTTGGCCCAGGGTACTTCCCTCCCTTGCCCTATCTTTTTATTTGAAAGATGCAGAGGTAGGACCAGGTGATCTTTGAAGCTCCTACCAGCAGAAACCTCAGAGGGTCCCAGAAGATGCACTCAAAATAGGCAGAATCAGCAGAAGAGGGGACACCACAGCAGACCCTGAGGAGAAAGTGCCTGTGAATTGCCCAATGGCTACAACCATGGTTGAAGGGGTGGCTCCTCTTCATTCCACAGGCCCCTTGGCTCCCTAGGGCCTCTTTGCCCAGTATTTGCCTTCAAGACTCAGGTACAGGGAGTTCCCTGGTGGTGTAGTGGCCTTAAGGCTTCGTTGCTGGCGTTGTCAGTGCTGCAGCCTAAGTTCGATTCCTGGCCAGGGAACTATCCACATACATTAAAAAAAAAAAAAAAAAGACTCAGGTACATACCCACATGAGCTGAGGATCATGTTTGCGTCCATTATCCCACTACTACCGGTAAGGGTCTCCAGGACACCCAGGCCCTTCTCAGAAAGGGTTAAGCACAGATGAGCTGCCTTCAGCAAGACTTCCCCAAAGTTGCTTTTGCCAGTAACTGTCTCTGCTCTCTACCTGGGTCCTACCTGCCCAGAAAAGAACTGCGTCCATTTCAGGGCCTAGGGAGCCCTCTAGAGGGCCTATTGTCCAGCTTCATCCTGAAACTAATCAACAGGCTGCTTAGCACACACAGGAGGCAGTGGAGGCACATTCTTGACTCCTGGGGGAAACCTCCCTGCCAGATCTCAAACCTTGACCCTGTCCCACCCCAGCCAACTGGTTCAAGGACAGAGAGATTCCTGCAAAACCAGAAGCTGAATTTCATCTCTGCAGCCCCTGAAACTCCTCTACCTCAAGCTGGTATCATTCCTAAGGAACAGGTTACTGAAAGCAGTTAAACTTGGGGTAGGAATTCATGTCAATGACTTCAACCATGCCCCACAGTAGGTGGTACAGCCCAAGATTTACTACTCAGCCTACTGAGCAATCTTTGCTAAGGACCAAAGCCTACCTACCTTTATAGAAGGGAGGCTGGGTTTATTTGAGGAATAGAAAGTGGATAATTTAACCAATATTTGAAAACAAGGTCAAATCGATTCAATCTGACAATCCCATCGGAAGGTGACAGCTGGCAGTCCTTTATGTTTATGCTCAAAAAAGTTCAAATCCCCAGGTAATAAATCTATTACTACATCCAGTTCCAGTTAGAACCACCTACTTGCACAGCCAAGGTAACTGTAGACAGCACCTCATTATTCTGGGCTCTGCTTGACACATAAGGAACTCTTGAGCAGCAGAAAGAGTTGGCAGGCAGAAAGGTTATAGAGCTAAAGGCTGTGATTACTGAGCCTCAAGTTCCGAGGGTGCCAGCCATTCAGGTAAGCCACAGCCAGAAAAATGACAGCTTCTCTGTCCTTTAGAAAGACAGGGCCTGACAGAGCAAAGAGCCTCAGCTTATGGCAGGCTCACCCTGTGTAAATCTCCTCTGATGAGTTTAATTACAGTGGAATTAAGTAAAAGTTTCAAGGATACCTGTCAGTCACAATAAGGGTAGGTGTGAAGGGGAGAACCAGAGCTAAGAAAGAGGCAGACAAGGTGTGAGCCCACCCCAACACAGGAATGATGAGGGGTTGGGGCTTAGGACAAAAGCAAAACCAAATTCAGAGGTGGGGGTAAGGGTGGGTGGGCAAGGATGAAGATTACGTTAAGCGCTTGAATCCTTTACTGTCCAATCCCCTTGCTAATGGCCCCAGACTTCTGCTCTGGCCTCATCTTTCACCAGTCAATTCACTGTACTCTCTGCTCCAGTAATAATGAACCATTTTTCACTCCCCAAAGTGTCACCCTGCCCACAAACCCAAAGTCATTAAAAGAAGTCCAGTGGCCACAGGGATACTTTAAACCCCATCTCTTAAGGAAAGGCAGGGAACTGTTCAGGGAGAGCTCAAGGCCTTGGCATTCTAAGACGCTGTTCTCCCAAACCAGAAGAGGCATACGTGACTGCTGAGCCTATATTCCCATTAGGCACTCCTCGAGGCCACATGCTGGGGAGAGACAGAGACAGAGTGGAGAGAGATAGAGATATATTCACACATCCCGGCTACCAGCAAGGGAGTGAGTACTGTCACCTCTGAGCCATGGGGAAAGGTGTGAAAAACCCCTGCTCCCAAGATACCACCACTCCGCAGCTTGGGAATCCCTCCTGCCCCTTTTTTGGCACCAGTCTCCAATACTTCAAAAACCCATGAAGGTTTTCTCTAACAAAATTTGTCTTCACTTTACTTTTTTGTTCTTGTTTGGGTAGCTCCCTGACTGGGAATCCAACCCGGGCCGCGGTGCTGAGTGCACCAAAGCCTAGTCACTACACCACCAGGGAAGCCCCTTCCCTTTAATTTTGAAATGCCAGTAAGTACTTTGAAGTAGACCAGGGGGATAATTGCAACATCCCAAGGCTCTCCCTCTCCTGTTTCACCAACCTGTAAAAGACAGTAGTTTGTACTTTGGGCAGTCCCTATTTCTTTGGGGGGGCAGGGTCATGATTTGGAAAGTGTGGGCAACTGACAGGGCCACCTTTTAAACTAGATTAAACAGCACTGGACAATCGCCAAGCAGCACAAAGGGTGGATGGGGACACAAGATACAAATCCACTTCAGGCCCGAGCCGGGAAACAGGCTCTAAGGCTCCGGACCCCACAAGCTCCACAGACCTCCACACACACACACATACACACACAGCCGCCGGCCCACGGTGATAGAAGAGCTTCACCGGCACAGATAAGAAAGTGAGGTCTCTCTCTCCCTCCCTCACACGCACACACGAAAGTGAGGACACACACGCACAGCCGCAGACCCAAAGTCGCAAGCGAAGCTTCTCCGACCTCTCCCGCCCCGCCGCGAGGACTGTCTCCAAGCACCCTTTAACTCCTCACCCGAGCCAGGTGTGTCTCGGAGTAGCCCCCAAATACCGCAATATCTCTGCCCCCTTTCACGCTGATTCTGATTGGCGCAATCTCACGAGAGTATCTGACAGCGTACGTGATCGCGCAGCCTTCTGGGAGTTGTAGTCCATTTCTCCGCTTTCTGGTAGTTGTAGTCCGCTGGAGGAAATCCTGGTTCACCGTTCTTGGCTTTTCAGGTCCTTTCACCTGGTTCGCCTCATTATCAGGCCTCCTCACTCCACACCCCCATCCCACACATACACTGTTCATGGTTGGGGTACTTAATATGAAATATTAAGCGAGCCTCTTCTAAGTTTTAAGTGCACATTTACAAAGATAAATCAGAGGCATCCTTGCTCTTGAGACAAGCAGGGACACAGGAAATTGCAGGATAAGGTCCTGCATAAGGAAGCAGAGTGGCCTAAAAACATAGAGGAAGGGAAGCCTTCTCAGAAAAGGAGTAACTCAGGGTGAATCTCAAAGGATGAGCAGGAACTTAGAGTACCAGAATAACAGTCCAAGTAGAGGGCAGAACTTTCCCTCCACTTGGAACAGGACTGCATCAGGAAGAAGCAGGTTGGGTTCACTTCGCGGCCTTCATTCTCCAGCACTGCAGGCTCCAGAACCCTGTGTTCAATTAGACTGCTCAATCAGTTGCCAGTCTCCATCATGAAAGCTGAGTGAGGGCGCTCTGTGCACTGCCCCTGCCCTTATCTGCAGGGATCATCTGGACCAACCCAATCCTTACCCACTAATTCGGCCTTCTGCTTCCTTCTTGGGGAACTCAGAACCCCTTCTCCTAACCAGCAGAAGGCCTTTGTTACAATTTCAAGGCCTACTCAAGGCTGCCTCAGAGAAAGAACCGCAGAGGTGTGTGACTTCTGGCTCCTGGGAATGACAGGCTATAGACCCACCCTACCTCCATGCCCCACAGCCCACAGTGAGGCTCCGCACAGGCCCATATGAAGACACATGACACAGCAGAATATATATTGCCAAATGTTCCCCTTTATTTTGGTTCACTCAGTTACCACGGACAGACACACCAGCTCAGGCAGGTCAACTGCCAGATAGTCTGTGTCTCCTAGGAGGAGCAGTGGGCACCAGAATACAAAAACAGATCACTGGCTGGCTGCAGACCTGAGGCTGCCCAGAATGACCTCGGTTTTCCTCCACCCAACCCCACTCCCAAGACCATCCAGAAGAGATGAATCTGTGCCCAGCCCCCACTTCTCATACTGGTTCCCTCCCCAGGAAAGTGCGTGGTTGCCTGGAGAGGCAGCATCTCAGGACCTGGACAAGCTGGGCCACACACAAGTAGCAGGCCTTCCCAAGGGCAGAGTCAGAGTATGGTCATATATTTCTGAGCCAGGAAAGAGGAGAGGCAGGTAGGGCAGGAAATCAACTGGTAACCAACAGGTCATAGGTCCTGGGCTGGCAGCTGGACCACAGGCCTGGAGCTATTAGAGAGACTAAGAGAAAGGAAGCCAGAGGTCTGGGGTCGGGGAGAGGTCAAGGAAGGAATAGCCTATTCCAGGGATCTCTTTTCAGGTACTGGGGGCTGTGACAAATGCTCTTCGGAGAGAAAGTGGTAGAAGAGAAAGCCAACCATACTCTGACCGAAGCCTAAGGGATCATTAGGAAAAGAACTTTCCAGAGGCCCTGGCTCCACTTATAGGAAAATGAAGTATTTGGAGCTGAAAGCTCAGGTGCTGGGTTCCAAGCTGAAGCCAGCCTACAGTGGCCAAGCAGGGCTTGGATTTTTTAGGCCAAATACCCAGATAAGAGAAGGGAGGGTGGAAAATGGGCAGCTACGCCTTGGGTGAGAACCCACTCCCCTCCAGGCCTCAGAGAGCCAGGGTCTTTACCAGGAACACTCTTACAATGCTTGGAACAAATCACTGTCCTGGAAGGGAAAAGGGTCCTGGCAGGTTGAGGAAGGGCCAAGAACTAAGGCCAGGAGGCAGAAGGAAACAAATTATCTTGATTTGAAAAAATAACAAAAGCCAGAGAGCCTCCCGTCCCATTGCACCTAACCTGAAATCCCATTCCAGCCATTGTGCCTGCAGACAGGATTGGGCTTGTGCTTCTTCCTGGGCCCTGAGTTCAAGTGCCCAGAACTGCCCCATGACCAAGAGCTGGCTGGCATGAGGGAGGCATGCTTCCCTCTCACTGGGCCCTGTCTGTCCTTGCCTCTGATCTCTCTAGGCCCAGCCATCTGAGCCTGCTTCTTGGACCAGAACCACAGAGAACAGCTACTGCTGTCAGTGGACTTGAACCAGCCAGACCTCACCCAGGAACCAAAAATTATTTACATGTCTTCTGTTCCAGCTGCCCCTTTGTGTGAAAATTGCCTGGACACCACCCAGCTCTTCAGGGAAGGCATGGAATCTGCCCTAGTAGATGGAAGATGCAACCTTGCGTGTGAAGGAGGTAGGATAGGAGCATCAGGCCACAGTAGCTGGGGGGTTTGGGGAGGGACATAGGCAGAGGGGCTTGAGGGGGCTCTGGCAAGAGAAGGAGGGGAAGCAAGGCAGAGAAAAGAAGAACCTGTCCCTATAGGCCAAGCTCTGAGAATCAGGGAGATGATCCTACATTGCTATTCCCTAGGAGTCAGGTGCCATGGGGCAACTCTGCATCTGTGTGCCCTCCAACATCAGGGCTAAAGCTCAGTTCCCCCATCTGCTTCCTTGATCTGGGAACAGCCTCAGTCTTCGGAGCACATACAAATAGGATATTGTCTTGGGGAAAACAAAGAAAAGCCATATGGGGAAGAGAGAGACCCTGGACAAGAGGAGAGACCACATGGAATGTGACAGCAAGAAGGAGGGAGAGGAAGAGGAGGTTGAGGGGGAAGATACCCAGATCAGAAGGAGCAAGAGACAATCCCCTGCCTGTCCTCCCCCTCCCACCCACCACCATCATAAGTGCTAAATACTGTTGCTTCCCATTAAGACCAAAACTGGAAACAGTTTCAGCACAAAACCCTGGGGAGGGGGCCAGGTTCTCCCTGCTATGCCTCCTCCTGACCCTGCAGGGTCCTTGGGCAAAGTCAGAGGGGATAGCCTGGGGGAGAGTGAGGGGCTGGTTTAGTTCTAAACATACATCTAGCACCACAACAACAGAGACCTCCACTTCACACTATGTCACAGGGGACATGGACACAACTACCACCACACGGGACAGCTCCATGTGTAGCCCACAGCTTTCAGAGTGCTTAGAACAGAATCCAAAGGGAGTTGGAAGGATAGACATATACATATACATATATATATACATATATATATACATATATATATACTCTGATTCTTTATACAAAGTGGAGGAAGAGGAAAGGGAAGGGGGAACCCTACTTGGTCACCACAACAGATAATGTGGCTTGAGCCCCTGTCCCACCAGCCCTCAGCCCTGCCTCCCAGTAGGCTCAGCTGGCTCACATCTCATTGGAGTATGTGTAATTGGGGGTGGCAGAATACTGAGTCTGGGGCTGATTCATGGCACCCTGGGCTGCCCCCATGGCTGCATTCTGGGCTGCTTGCTGCACATGTGGGTTCTTCCATGCCCCCGTGGTCCACTCCTCCTGAGCTTTGCTGAAACTTCCCCCACTGCCCCGGTAGAATTTATGAACCTGTAAGAGGAGGAGCACAAGGAAGTGTTAATCAAAGGGAAGAGGCAGGCCATCCAGGAAAGACATGGAAGCCAGGGACAACTCACTGTAAAGGCCAGTCCTCCCTCCCACCCTTGCTCTGTGCACCAGGAACAAAGTCCACCAAGCCATTCCACACTGAGTCCCTGGGAAGACTTCTGGGTCCTCCTGTCATTTGGAAGAGGGGTTGTTACAAACCATAGCCCCCTTCCAATGCACCTTGTCACCCTTGAGGTGACCACGTACCATGCTGAGGGCGATGAAGGAAAAGACAGCCATGACTGTGAACATGATGGTGGGAATGAGCATTACCACTGCTGATCCGACGTTCGTTCCGAAGAAGGAGATGGTGGCAATCCAGCCGCTACAGAAAAAGGCCGATTATGGAGCTGCCCAGGAGCCACCCACTAGACACTAGAGCAAGGGACCATATCATTGGATGCAAGGGACCATCTTACTGATATCCAAAGAGCCTATGTCAGTGTTTCAGAAAGAACCCTCACCAAGGCTCAGGAGACAACCTCCTCACACATAAGGTTTCCTCCCCTTGGGTTCTCCCATAATGCTTGACACCTCTCAGCCCTCAAAAACCATTGCAAGGTTCTCCTTCCCCTCTGATGCTATGGCTATATCTACTACACTAACCTGAATCCTCTCATACTTCCAGTAATTCATGGTATCCCCACAGGCTAAGCAGCCTTAGCACACAGAGATAAGCAAAGGACACACCCAGGATGCCACCCATGCCAGCCCTGGGTCAGTCCCAGATACCTCAATCTCTTACCAGACGCCCCAGCCTGGGATGCCCACAGCCTGGATGATGCTGATGACCAGCTGGGCCATGAAGGTGAAGAAGAATGCCATGAAGCTGAAGGAGCTGTCAGTCCTGCAACAGAGGAGATGGCTCTTATCACCTGGGCAGAGGGCCAGGGAGTCCTCACCTTCAAGGCCCCCAAACCCTTCTAAGTTTAAGTGAGTATACAATGGACAGAAGACATTCAAAGGCCTTAAATGAGACACCAAAATGGGACAGCATTAACCCATAGATCTTTGCTGGATTCCATGTGTTAGGCCTGTGTGTGCAACTTTACACAGGGAGACATCTCTTCATGAATGGATCACCCACTGGTACATGAATGGTTGGCTCCATTGGCACAGAAATAAATGGGCCCATTGTGGCAGGAATAAACAACCCCATTGTCAAAGGGATGAACAATTCCAAGACAGCTAGATCCACTGGTACATGGATGGATGGTCCCATAAGCTTAGAGATAGAAAAGTCTCATTGGCACTAGAATGGATGCTCTATTGGCACCAAGAAAGTAGCCTAATGGCACACAGATGGATGGTCCTATTGGCAAAGACACTTGAAGCACCACTGATATTCCACCGGCATCAGGACAGATGCCTTGTTGGTACATGGATAAATAGTCCAATTGGCACAAAGACTGAAAATTCCATTTGATACAAATTAGACACCCTTCAACACCAAAATATCTAGCCCCACTGACAAATGGATGGGTGGTCCCTTTGGTACAGAGTATGATGACCTCATCAGCATATAAATAGTATCAGTGGTATATGGGTGGCTGGTTCCATTGGTACACGGACAGATGATCCACTTAGCACCAAATCAGCTAGCCCCATGGTTACAAGGATGGGCAACTCCACCAAGACAGGTGACCCCACTGGCAAAATTTAACATGCAGCTGTCTGGAGAAGGCCAAACAAAAGTAAACCTGGTCTCTATGTTGCCCCAACCCAAGGGGAGAGGAAGGAAGGAACAAAAAGAAAGGCTCTGACTCCCAGTCCTTTCATCCCAACCTAGAGTTCCCAGGAAGCCCAAATCCTACCTAGCAGTCTGAGCTGAGGGTGAACAAAGGAAAGTAAGTTTGGGAGACAGCGAGAAAAAAAAAAGTTGAGGTAATATATAGAAAAGAGACAGGGGAGATGAGCAAAGAGGCAGGGTTAGGAGCCAGGGTCAGCACCAACCACTTACTTGAAGGCCTTGTAAATGGGCCGAAACCAGCAGACGTAGGAGCAGGGTGTGAAGAGGATGAGCCAGAGAAAGGCCAGGCCAAAGTTGGTGGCTCCCCCGCCTCCGATCAGCCACGCGAGACAGCCCACCAGGTTCACGGCCAGCGTGACGCTGTTCACTGCAGACCCAGGAGCACGTACACACAGAGACAGACACCAGCATGCACACGGACACCAGGCCCATGCAGAGATACATGAGCATCCAGACAGGGACACACACACCCATAACTCAACACAGACCCAAACATATGCAAATGGCACAAGAACAGAGATGTAGCACATACAAACACGCATGCAACCACATTTATACACATTCATAATCACAACCCACATCCGTGAATACACACACACACACACACACACACACACACACACATACACACACAGAGGGAGTACAGACTGTAAGAAAGAAAGCTGGAAGCTCAGACCACCCCCTCCCCATACCCACTCCTAAGGGGCTGAGACATCTGGAGAACAAAGAGTGTCCAGAGTAGGAAGCCAGATCCTCAGCCCAGCAAGCCCGGTTGTGGGGGCCCAAAACCTCAGGGTAGTAAATGCTCTTCTCCTTATAAGAATGGCCTCAGCCCCTGACCCTCCCAGACTCACAGCAATCACCAAGGCCAAGACATGGGAACACATCTTACATCTTTTGTGCAAGATAGGGGCACAAATAGGGAACAGTAAAAGGCCTTGTGGAAACATCTCTTCAAGCCACTGTACCATCTGCTCTGTACTTAAATGGGGTCAGCTGTAATGGCCGAGATCTGTCTTTATCTAATACATTTCTTAGACAACTATTATTTCACCTCCTCCAAGAAGCTCTCCTTCACTCTTGCAGCCTTATCACCTCCTCCTACCTCTCTGATCTCCTGCAGACCTCGGCTGCTGTCATGGTTTTCCAACTATAAATCCCAGCCTATTAACCAGACTAGAAGCTCCCAAGAGCAGGACGCAGGCTCCCTCTTCTCTGTGTCCACATAATCTAACTGAGACTTGGAATCACAATATTACTGAGTGACAGACAGCAGGGACCTCAAAGACCCCTCATCTGATGCTGGTACTACCACACCCAGGTCTTCTGACATCAGGGTGCTCCCTTTCTCGAACATTAGACTCCACAAAGACCTGCTGAATAAACAAACAAAGGCAAGGTCAACCTTAGCCTCAAATAGCCAGACATCTCTATGGTCTGGGCTTCTGAACAGAACCTTTAGGCATCTCAAGGGTTATATACATTTCTTTGGAAACAAAGCGTCTGACAGGTGCCTAGAGAGGACTTAGTAAGATATTTTTAGCTCTTAAATCTAGCTCCTGAATGAGATCTTCTCAGGAGCAGAGTTCCCAGAGCTCAGGATCAGGTGAAGTGCTACCCCAGGCTGGCCTGACAACACTGTCACCTGTGCAAGTACACCCATCCCAGGCACCTCGTAAAGAGGGTGCCCATTTCTTCCTGAGTATTTCAGCTGCATTTCCTCCATCCCAATTCGCTGCCCCCAAATTTCTTTACATAGACCAGACATTAACCTGTTTTT
The DNA here is from genome assembly GCA_004026885.1 of Lyroderma lyra. Lineage (NCBI taxonomy): Eukaryota > Metazoa > Chordata > Mammalia > Chiroptera > Megadermatidae > Lyroderma > Lyroderma lyra. Next base: position 24,244 of record PVJL010005716.1, on the reverse strand, counting down.
ATACTGTTTTACATCCGTCTTCCCAGTCCCACCTTTCTCCAGGCAGCTGATCTAGTGCCTTTACTGCAATTATTCTACTGCTTGTTTGGGACAGATATCCATTGACTTGGCCATCTCTCTCTCCAGCCATCACCTTTTTTCAATTTGTACTTCTTCCTTTATGCAGCTTAGATTCCATACTTCATTACACAAATTTCTTATATCTTCTCCTGCCCTGTCTTCTGGTCACACTCACCCTGGATGAACACAATTCACATCTGGACCTGAACTGAATGTTGCTAGGAAAAAAGGAGTCCCACCCCCACCCCCACCCCCCAGAGACACTTGGCAGGACTATAAACTCACAGCAGCCAATCTCAAATGGACCCTACATATGGCCCAGAGATATCAGGGGTCATGGTTTTTTAGATAGTGTCCCCACCCTCTGTCCACAAACGTGCTCTCATTCTCATCCCAATCTCCTCAAAGCTCCCATCCCCCCTTCCACATCATATTTGATGGGGGAAAAAATTTGAAGATAACAGAGACAAGCTACTCATTTTCTTCCTAACATCTACAGATCTACACACATCTGCCCCATTCCTTCCTTTTCTCAAGTTACATGGGGAAAGAAGGTCCCATGGTCACCCAAAGGCCAAGCCAGGACTTGAAATGGAGTCTGTGTGTCCCCATACACTTTCAAATATTCCATGAAATACCTGCTGCAGAGACAGCATACCACCTTCCTGGCACAATCAATCATCTCCCCAGGAAAGTAGCACTGTAAGTGCAGGCCTGACTTCAGGCAACATCACATGTGGCAGATCACGGCCACAGTCACCCTGTGGGTGTCTGGGGTTCTTTGGGGCTAATACCCAACATAGGACCACCAGCCTATCCTGCTTGCACGTGCCTAAGAGGTACCTTTGACCAGCCTGGGCACGGCCAAAGTGATAACATCCCCCTAAGGTGATACCTTTCCCACCAATGTGCCACAGACCACCAGAAACTAGGACCTTTAAACTCTTGACCTCAAAATCTTAGAACATTAGACTCTTAGAAGAACCAACCACACAACACAGAGCTACATGGAACCATAGTGATCACTGAGCCAACACCCTGTCTACAAACAAGGAACCTGCTGCTTGATAAGTGGGGTGACCAGCCCAGCTTGATCCCCTATCTCACAACTCCCAGTTGAATGCGCTTTTCTTTGAGCTGTTTTCCAGAGAAAGCAAGAAAAATGAGGCTTTGAGGGAAGAATCCCTCTCTGAATCCAGAATTCTAGGTCCTGACAGCCAGCAGAGGTTTCCCAGAAAACTACTCCAGTAGGAAGGGAAAGGGAGAGCAAGGAAACAGGAACTACACTGCAAATAGAGACCCCGGTGCAGATGCCCTGTGAATGGGAGGAAGAGAGGCCTAGAGGGACGGAGGGGAATGGAGGCCCAGCTAGGAAGTTAGCCCATGAGAGGAGCCTGCTGGCAATCAGGTGGGGCAAGATTTGTTGGCCCATGCAGATGCTATCAGCGAGGCTGAAGGACAGGCGGCCTGCAGGTATCCCGCCCAAAGGGCCCCTACCTACCAGCCTTCCTCAACCCCTCACACCGCCACCCTGCTTGGCCCCTCCCAAATACTCACGCATCCAGAGGTAGTAGAGGCGCTTGGTCATGCTGAGATGCTGGGGAGGGATGTCTGCCTCAAAGTCTTGGTAGAAACATGGCTTCAGCGGGATGAATTTGGGCAGTGGTGGAAAGTTATTCACTTTCTCTGTGTGTGAGGGACATCGCATGGCATCACCTTGAATGCTCCCCTGCCTGCCAATCCAATAGCCTTCCTTCCCTGGCCTGGGCTGCCTCGTTGCTATCCCCAGTCATCCCCGCTTTCTTCGGCTGAGTGAGGCTCCCCATGTAACCAAAGGCTCTGAGGAGTGCTACTGCCTCTCAGAAGGAATAAAGGCTGTCGTCAGGGGTGCAGCACCCTCAGCAGGGAGTCAGTTCCCGGCAGAGAAAGCACAACAGCTGAGTTTGGAAATAGGGGTTCCAGCCTCCACTCCAACATTCTGCTCTTGGACAAGTCACCACCCGTCTCTGGACCTGTTTATCCAGAGGGATGAGGGTTGAGCTAAATAGTCCCTAAAAGTCCTGCCAGTTTTGGCATTCTGTACCTGAGCCTTCAAAAACCAGACAACTCTGAAATCAGAAGGAAAAGGTCTCAGATTAGAGCAATGCTGACAGGGGACAGAGGGGACAGAGGGGATGGGAACTGAGCCACCATGCTCATAAAGACTGCCAGTAAGGACAACACATCAGGGTGCTCCATCCTGGTCCCTCAGGTTCAGAGGTCTGACAAAGGGCTAGACGGTGTCATGTTGAGGGTCACTGATAGACAGGCCTCAGTGTGGGGACGAGGGAAAACCTGGGGACAAGAGGACATAAAGAACCTGACCTCCAGGGGGGGTTCCCTGGTGGAGTAGTGGCTTAGGCTTCGGCACTCTCAACACTGTGGCCTGGGTTCGATTCCCAGTCAGGGAACCAGCCCCCAACCCCCCCAAAAAAGAACCTGACCTCCAAACACTAGAGGGGATAAGGAGATTAGGAAGAGGGCTACCCACCCTATGCTCATTTGCATGCCTTGCCCACATAGCCCATCCTCTCCTTACCTGCCATGATGGCACCAGCCAGCCCAGCAGCCTGCCCACACCTCCTTGTCCCAATCTGGAAGGAAAGAAAAGCCAGAGAAGAATGAGGATCATGGCCCAGCCCAACCAGGCCCCAGCTGGGCTGGAAATTCCCTCGAACAGGACTCTGCTCACATTCCCACCCTGGGACAACCCAGTGGAGACAGCCCCCACCCCACAGAGTCACCATTCCACAACTACCTCCTACCAGGCACTCTGCTTTGCCTCAAGCCACAAAGTCAGTCCACAGAAAATCCCATCCAAGGGCAGGAAAGGAACCTGGGAGGGGACCCCATGCTTGGAAAGACAAGCGACAGAAGGCCTAAGGAGACTTGACAGTGCAGAGTTAAGGCCTCAGTAAAAGGCTGTGCTCCCCTCCCGCCTACCTTTGCCTTCAGTCATTTATTCACTAATTGGGGGTTTATAATTAGTCAGGTGCAGGGAGACAGCACGAGTAAGACATAGTGGTCTCTGCCCTCTGTGTGAAACAGCCAATGACTTCTGCAGTAAGTAATATAAACGGGAAGGATGGCTGCTATGAAAACATATATAGCATATATCAAGGTGATCTAACCTGAGCTGGGAAGTCATAGAAATTAAATGTAAGTAGTAAGGGGAGACCTGGAGAACACAGAGGAGTTGCCCAGGGCAGCGAGGCCTTCTGGACAGACAGGAAAGCTCGCAGAGACCCTGATGCAAGAAGGAAACTCCCACTTTTAAGTAAAAGGAAGCAGCAAGAGTGAGGCTAAAGAGTGGAGGTGGGCAGGAAGTGACCCTTGAGGCCCACAGGAGCAAGTGTGAAGAGGTCCTGAGGTAGATTCGGGGAGTGAGAGAGGGAGATAATCAAGAAGACTCCCTGCCAACTTAAACACTATGGGGAGTTCATGGAGACCCTCGTCACAAGAGGCACCTGTAAGGAGAGACAGACACAGGGTCTCTGGGAAGACAAGAAGCTGCAAGTCCCAGGTGCCATGAGTACCCCCAGACAGGGCTACCCTGCAGGCACTGGGGATGTTCCAGCTGGGAGTTCAGCAGGGGGCCTGCACTGAGATATGTGTTGAGTTAAGGCCACAGAAGCAAATGAGCAATCATCTCACTAGAACAGTAACTCTGGTGGAGATATATACGAGGCACAATCAAAAATTATGGTGATGGTGAATGCTGTTGCTGAGTGCCATCCAATGGAAAGGCAGGGATCTAGGATATGGAAAGTGGCCTTTGAACCTAGCAATAGTGTATGGCCACTACTGGTGGGAATGCAAATTGGTACAACCAATATGGGGGACAATGTGGAGGTTCCTCAGAAAACTGGGAATGGAGTTACCATACGACCCAGCAATTCCCTTCTGGCTATCTACCCACCAAAATTTAAAAACCTTTGTCCGCAAAGACTTATGTACCCAATGTTCATTGCAGCGCTCGCTGTTCACAGTGGCCAAAACATGGAAACAACCAAAGTACCCCGCGACAGATGACTAGATAAAGCAGCTGTGGTACATATACACAATGGAATATTACTCAGCTGTAAGAAAAGATGAAATATTGCCATTTGAAACAAAATGGATGGACCTGGAGATCATCATGCTTAGCGAAATAAGCCAGACAGAAAAAACAAAGAACTGCATGACTTCACTCATATGCGGAATATAAAACTGAAAGCAAAGAAAAAAGAAATGAAGAAACAAATAACCCATGGACACAATCAATAGTTTAATGTTTATTTGGGGATGAGTGGGTCAGGGAGGGGAGAAAGGGGAGGGGGTGGGAGAGGAGGGGGGGAAGCTAAATATAAGGTGATGGAAAGAGCAGTCACATTAGGTGGTGAACTGATTATACATCAAGCTGACAATGCACTGTAGAATTGTATGCCTGAAACCTATGTAATCCTTGCTAACAGATGTCACCTCAATAAGTCTAACAATAAAAATGAATTAAAAAGAGAAAAAAGTCAGATAGTGGTCTATGGCCAAGTGCTAAGGCAATGCAACACTTAAAAGTTGGGTAGAGATTTCCATCTAATTTAAAAATGGGTGAAACAAATCTTTGATGTTAGAAGTCATGATGGTATTACTACTCTTGAAGGGCACACAAGTGAGGTGGTGTGTTCTTGCATCTGGGTGCTGGTTAGACAGAGCTGTTGGATTTGTAAAAATGCATCAAACATACAATCACAATTGTGCACTTTCTTATTTGTGATACCTTTAATATTAAAAGTTTGCTTTAAAGAAAGAAAAACAAACCCTCCTAAAATTCCAGTCAGATTTCTGTGGATTCAGTTAAACATCTGGACAATTAAAATCTTTGGCAGTCTCTTTGTGATATGAAATCAAATACAGATATAAAAACCCAAAACATGGCCACAAAAGGAAAAATGGCAGGCATGAGAGAGACCCACAGGAAATGGGACCCTCACACAGCTGTTAATTGTAGCATTATTTGTAATACCAAAAGTTTAGAAACAAACCACATGTTCATCAATAGGGGACTGATTAAATAAATGATAGAGTCATACAATAGACAGCTCTGCAGTTATTTTTAAAAGTGCTCTGCAGCTACTTTAAAAAATGCTGATATGGGAAGATCTCCACAATTACTAGTCATTACAAAAAATGACTACATATTATGTAGGCTATTCTATATAATATACTACCTTTCATTTATTAAAAAAATAAAATATGAGCCCGCCCAAGCCACCAGGCTGGAAGTGCAGCGCTCTAGCCCAATCCTACTCATCTGGACTGAAACTCGGGGGCCACCAAGATGCCAGCTTGCCACTCTTCTCTCATGGACCCCGACACCAAACTCATTGGAAACATGGCACTGTTGCCTATCAGAAGCCAGTTCAAAGGACCCGCCCCTAGAGAGACAACAGATACAGATACTGTGGATGAAGCCATCTATTACTTCAAGGCCAATGTCTTCTTCAAAATCTATGAGATTAAGAATGAAGCTCAGGGGTTCCCTGGTGGTGTAGTGGCTAGACTTTGGCGCTCTCAACGTCACAGCCTGGGTTCGATTCCCAGCCAGGGAACTACCCCTCCCCCCGCCCCCAAAAAAAGACAGTAAAGAATGAAGCTAGTAGGACCTTGATATATATAACTCTCTACATTTCTGAGTGTCTAAAGAAACTCCAAAAGTGCAATTCTAAAAGCCAAGGTAAGAAAGAAATGTATACATTGGGAATCACTAATTTTCCCATTCCTGGAAAGCCTGGTTTTCCACTTAAGGCGATTTATGCCAAACCTGCAAACAAACAGGAAGATGAAATAATGAGAGCCTATTTACAGCAGCTAAGGCAAGAGACTGGACTGAGACTTTGTGAGAAAGTTTTTGACCCTCAGAATGATCAACCCAGCAAGTGGTGGACTTGCTTTGTGAAGAGACAGTTCATGAACAAGAGTCCTTCTGGACCTGGACAGGGAAGGGAGCCTGGAAGACATGTTCCCACAGCCATGGGCAGCATTTTACAGGAAGGTGTACACAGTTCTTTGCCTTCATTTCATAACATTTTATACAGAAGAGAGAAGAGAGCATGTCTTTACCTGAAAGGCTCTTTATCAAGAATTTGGGTGGGAGGGAAGAGTGAATTCCCGAAGAGTGGTTTGAAATCTGCAGTATTAAGCAGTGCTTAATAAGCAATAATAAAGAAATTTCTAATAAAAAAATGAGAGGAGAGAATAAAAATATTTTTCCTTTTGATGCAATCTGTTTATTTACCCACAAATAAGAAACAACAAATATACATTATTCAAAATGACACATTTTCCAAAATGTTGAAAGCAATCTAAATGCAATGATTTGAATGAACTATGGTGCATCATTCAGTGGAATACTACAAAGACAGAAAAAAGAATGAAGATGATTTCTATGAACTGCTATGGAGTGATTTCCAGGATATACTGTCAAGTGAAAAAAACAAAATACAGACAAGTACAAACAGTATGCTATCGCTTATGTAAGAACAAATGGGAAATAAGAACATGCATATAAATTGGCTTACTTTTGCAAAAGAAACACAGACTAAACCAGAAACTAATGAAATGGTCACCTACTGATAGAAGGGCTAAGATGAATAGTGAGGCTTCCCTGAGTAAAGATCTTTTCCATACTTTTGTATACATAATTCAAAAACTAAATTTTGAATACCTTACATATTCAAAAACTTAGATCAGAAAGAAAAGTAAGCCCTAAAATTGAAATAAACAAAAATATATAAAGCTAACTATAGAGAAAATTGATAACCACACAGAAAAAAAGAACTGGCCACGTAACTTGTCACAGTACTCTGTGACCTAAAAGGATATATCTCAAAGACAAAAATAACTAGAAAAATATCTTCTATATTAGCAAGTTCACTGTTCCCATTGGTACCATTGGTACTAATGTGGTGATCCTGAAACTTTGTCATGTATTCTGTAGGAGAAAGCATATGAGTAAATGTATTAATGTTGTTGGGAGCCTAGGTTCTCACTGTATGAGTATGAAGCTAGAATACGGAATGTGGGAAGGTTAAAAAGAGCTCTGCGATGTTAGATTTGAATTCTCCAATATGAACTCATGATTTAAAACATACACAAGGTCTAACAATTAAGTTCACAAACTTCCTACTGTACACTTACATTGGCAGCACTGTACAAACAACCCAGTAAAGTTTCATAACCTTGGTGTACCTGTGTCTCACAGCTGTGTTCGCGTCAACATGTGGTGGTATCTTGCTGAGTGGTGTTCATTGTTGTTGTTACATGTTTTTGTGTGCTACTGTGAGAATGTCAGAGCTTGAATTAAAGCAATGAACAAACATGAAATTTCTTGTTAAACTTGGCAAGAGTGGACGTGAAATCAGGGACACGTTAGTCTAAGTTTATGGGGATAATGCCATGAAGAAAATGGAAGTGTACGCAAATAGATTAAACTCTTTTCTGAGGGGAGAGAAAGCATCACTGATGAAGAGAGGTCAAGGCAGCCAGTGAAGAGAAGAACTGATGAAACCATTGCAAAAATTCGTTGCATTGTGCATCAAAATCATCAGCTGACTGTGAGAAGCATAGCAGACCAAGTAAACATCGATAGAGAAACAGTGAAATCTTCACTGAAAATCTTGGCATGAGAAAGGTGTGTGCAAAAATGGTCCCGAAGGGAGTTCACTGATGAACAAAAGCAAAGGAGAGTGGAAGTTTGCCAAGACCTTTTGGAGAGGCAAGATGATGTTTTGGGCCGTGTTATCACTGGTGATGAAACATGGGTGTACCAATATGACCCTGAAATAAAGCATCAAAGTGCACAATGGAAGTCAGCCAGTTCTCCACGACCAAAAAAGTTCGGTCATTCCAAATCAAGAGTCACAATGATATTACTAACCTTTTTTCATATCAGAAGGATTGTTCATTCTGAATTTGTACCAACTGGACAGTCAACCAAGTTTACCATTGGGAAGTGCTGAAAAGGCTACTTGAAAAAGTTAGATGAAAACAACTTGAATTTGTCGCCAACAACTCACGGCTCTTACGTGACAACAATGCACCAGCTCACAGGGCCCTGTCTGTGAGGGAGTTTTTAGCCAGTACACACATAACTGTATTGGAACACCCTCCCTATTCACCTGATCTGGCCCCCAAAGACTTTTTTCTTTACCCAAAGATAAAGAAAATATTGAAAGAAAGATATTTTTATGACATTCAGGACATCAAGAGTAACATGACAACAGCTCTGATGGTCATTCCAGAAAAAGAGTTCCAAAATTGCTTTGAAGGGTGGACTAGGTACATAGCTTCCCAAGGGGGAGTGCTTCAGAGGTGACTGTAGTGATATTCAGCAATGAGGTATGTAGCACTTTTTCTAGGATGAGTTCATGAACTTAATTGTCATGAACCTGGTATGTGGCTAGTCCCAAGACAAGGAAATACAAGGTTAGCCTAGAACATATGGTAGTGTTAGAAACAAGCAGGTATTCAACTAATGGGGGCACGTCAAAAGGACACCAGCTGGAATACGCTACCACCAGCAGCCAAATTTGGGACAATTAAGAGTACCAAAGCTAGTAACAACAATAATATAACATAATGAAGTTTTAAAAAGAATTCATGAGTCCAAAGTGACACTCTTGTTTTTGAAAAGAGAGGGAGAAAGGGGGGGGGAAAAGCTCTTCTTTGCAGGAGAATGCTAGCTATAAATGTAGGAGTAACAGAATAAGAAAAATCTCGCAATTTCATAATCATGAAGGAAATATACCTGATTCAGGCAAGGATCATCAATAAATGCTAAATGTATCACTGGACAAAAGATTGCTGAGAGGAAGAGTCAGAGTCTCAAAATACCAGCCCAAAGATGACTTAATTACAAAAGGAAACAGGAACTTTTACTATGAAGATAGCTGGCAGATGCCACCTTAACCAAATGATCAAACTTGAATCTCATTAATTATGAGACAAAAGGACATTATGGTCTCCCAGTGTGATGTACTGAAAGGAGCACAAACATCATGCTCTTTGTAGTATTTCTGCCCCCAAAATGTTTAACCTGAATGTAATCATGAGAAATAATCAGACAAATCCAAGTTGTGTAGCAGTCTAAAACCAAAACTGCCCTAGACTGTTAAAAAATGCCAACATCCTAAAAGATCAAAAAAAAAAAATTAAAAATTAAAGAGATAATGTTTTCTCTGTACTAATGGAGACTAAAGATACATGGCAACAAAAATCAATGTGTAAACCCTGACTGGATCTTACTTCAAAGGGGAAACACTATAAAGGGCATCACTGGAATACTAAAGGACACTTAAATATAGACTCTAAACTAGATAATATTATTGTGTCAATGTTACCTTTCTAGGATGTGATAATGGTATCGAGGTTATGTAGGAGAACATCCTTGTTCTTAGGAAATATGCACTAAAGTGCTTAGGGGTAAAGTATCATGATATCTAAAACTTGCTTCAAATAGTACATAAAATAAGAAATGATAGAGGGACAGATGTAGACAGAATGAAAGCAAATGTGACAATGTTAACAACTGGTGAATCTATATGAGTGAGTCTTGTACTTTTCCTTAAATTTTAGGGTGAAAGTTTTCAAAATAAAAAGTTGAAGGAAAATATGAATAATGTCAGTCATGGATTATTACACACTGAATGAAAAGAACGCACAAGTTCACAACGATACACAAAGGAAAGGGAGAGGGGAAAGAGAAAGTTCTAATAATGGAAAGAATGACAGAATTTTTTAAAATCACCATTTGCAAGCCCTGTGTAAGAACTGATACAAGCAAGGATCGTTAGTGGATGCTAACCCATTGGGTAAAAGGTGGTTGGAGAAGAGAAGAGTCGCATAGTTGAGTGCCACCCTGTGACCAAACTTAGTATTTCTGATAATGAGACGGAAGGACATTATGTACCTCCTGACATGATACACAAAGAAAGACACAAGATCATCTATGCTGCATTGTTGCCAAAATGTTTAATTTTAAAATAATTATCAAAAAACAAGCTGGCAATTCTTGATTGTGGGAAATTCTCCAAGATAAATGTTAACGTCATGACAGACAAAAATTGGTAGGAGGACTCATCTAAATCAAAGGAGACTTAAGACATGCAACCAAATGCAGAAATGCAGTAAATGATCCCTTAGTGAATCACCAGATGATTAAATCACAGCTATAAAGGACATTTTTAGGACAAGGAGAGAAAGTTTATTATAGACTGCATAACAGATATATCTGTTCAAGGTTAAATTTCTTAGGTGCTGTGGTTACGTAGGAGAATATCTTTGTTCTTAGGGGAAATACACACTAAAGTATTTAGAGGCACAGTGTCTTGTCTGCAGCTTACTTTCAAATGGTTCTGCAAAAAAAAAAAAATCAATAGCTATGTGTAGATAGATAAAGCAAATGTCACAAAGTATTAAAAACTGGTGAAACTAGGTGAAGTATCTTAGTACAGACATTCATTGCAGTGTTCTTCCTAGCTTTGAAATTTTTCAAAATAAAAAATTGGGGGAAGTATATATTTATATTTGGTAATATATACACAAAAAAATCTCTAGTAGAATATCAAGAAAAAAGTAATTGTGGCTCCTTGGGGGACAGAGAAACAGATATGGAGCAGGTGGACCAATTGTTACTATGTATTAATATCTTTATATAAGTATCATCTTATATAGGCACCATGAATTTTAAGATAGATTATTATTTTGTTTACCAAAAGAAAGCAAAACTACTGCCAACTTGTAATTGTAGCACGCCAAAAATTTTAAGACAGATATTAAAATGTTTTCAGAAATATCAAAATGTTCATCTTAAGAATTTATAAAATTCAGGACATTTTTTTTCAAATTATGAATCATGCAAATGTATTTCCTGTTTGAAAAAAAAAGAGTCAGGCAGTCAGCTGGCAAACAGTGAGAAGGAGCAGCCAATGGGGCACGAGGAAACCCAGGCGACAGGGAGTCTCCACAGCCAGGAGTAGATAGGGAGTGAGCAAATATGGCAGATGCCAGTGAGAAGTCCAGCATGGAAAGGGCTAGGCTGAAAGTGTTCACTATACTCAGTAACATCAAGTCATCTATGACTTGATTTATTTTGATGGTGTAGGGGTGGGAATAGCAGCCAAATTAGATATAGAACAGGTAAGCTGAGAGCAGGTGCAGACAGCTCTTTGAAGAAGGCTATGTCTAGGAAGAGAATAGAGAGATAAGGCACGGCCTAAGTGGGATACAGGGTCCAGGAAAGGCTACAGCTGAGCGTTAACATGAAAATAAGCCAGAGATGTGCAGGATCCAGGGAAAAGTTGCAATTACAATAGGCAGAGCAAGCCCCTGAAAAGAGGGGAAGCAGAGGGTCCAGTGCAAGGAGGGGAGACAAGCCTTGATCCTAACAGGTGGGGTGGGGAACATGATGCAAAAGCACACGCAGGTGACTTAAAGCCTTAGAAAGGACAGTGAGAGTCCCATGTATTTCCTTCAATTTTCTCTGCAATATCAGAGACACGTTGGAGGTGAGAAGGAAGAGATAAGAGTAGAGGACCTAGCTCAGTCAACGGGCAATTGCAACATCGCCTGAGAAGCTCGGGGAGAGAAGTACAAAAAGCTGTGGAACACCTCCCTGGTCTGTCCTGGAGGGACAAGGGAAGGCTTCAGAGCTGAATCCTGAAGGAGAATTAAGGGTGGGCTGAGGGGAAAGGAATCAGGAAAGCAGGTGTGAAAGTCAAGGAGAGCAACAGCATGGTATAGTCAACGAACAGAAAGAAGTACAGAGCAAAGCTGCAGCTCAAAGAGGAAGGAGGGATGGAAAGGCAAAAACAGGGTTGAAAGATGGGAGGGTCATCCTGGCCTTGAAGGCCACGGGCGGGATTTGAGCTTTATCCTCAGATTCTGGCCAGCCAGTGAAGGATTCTTTTCTTCTCCTTTTAAAAAAATATAGCCTCAACGTTTGGTGGTTGTTGTTTTTTAATAAAATGAAAATGTTGCTTTTCATCTATGTATAAAAATATCTGCAAGTTAAAAAAAAATTAAAGCACATAAAGTAGAAAATAAAAGTTCTTCCAAAATCCATCTTCTCAGAGGCCAACACTTTGACACTTTGACCTTTAGGTTTGGGGAGGGGGGGGTGTGGTTTGTTTTTTTTTTTAATACGACAAAAATGAGATCATTTTATACATGCTGTTTCATAACCGGGTTGTTTTCCACTCCACAATATCTCATGAAAAATTTTCAAGTTAATGAATACAGATCATCTCAATCTTTTTACTGACTGGTCATCCGGGTCAAGGCCCACAGTCATGGAGCAGTCAGGTGGGACATGGCTGATTTGGTGATTAGAAGGTCACAGCTTTAGGAAGTGGTGGGGTAGAGGCCAGGCTGCCAAGAATCATGATGGAGAAAAAGAAGAAACAAGTCTAGCAAACTAGTCTTTCCAAAAACTCGCCTGAAATTTTAATACACACACACAGAATACCAGTGACAAAAGTGAGATACCATACACCAAAGGATGAATAGTAGTCATCTCTTAACAGTGAGATCATAAGTTATCTGCTTTCTTCCTCTTTATATTTATTTTCTAAAATTTCCACAATAGTCATGTATCACTTTCATAGTAAGACAAAGCCATCAGTTTTAAATAGCAGTAACACCCCCTTCTGGGGATCTACCCAAAAGACTTGAAAACCTTTGTCCGCAAAGACTTATGTACCCCAATGTTCATCGCAGCACTGTTCACAGTGGCCAAAACATGGAAACAACCAAAGTGCCCTGCGACAGATGACTGGATAAAGAAGCTGTGGTACATACACACAATGGAATATTACTCAGCTGTAAGAAAAGATGAAATATTGCCATTTGCAACAAAATGGATGGACCTGGAGATCATCATGCTTAGCGAAATAAGCCAGACAGAAAAAACAAGGAACTGTATGACTTCACTCATATGCGGAATATGAAACTGAAAGCAAAGAAAAAAAGAAATGAACAAACAAATAACCCATGGACACAATCAATAGTTTAATGTTTATTTGGGGATGAGTGGGTTAGGGAGGGGAGAAAGGGGAAGGGGTGGGAGAGGAGGGGGGGAAGCTAAATATAAGGTGATGGAAAGAGAGGTCACATTAGGTGGTGACCTTATTATACATCAAGGTGACAATGCACTGTAGAACTGTATGCCTGAAACCTATGTAATCCTTGCTAACAGATGTCACCCCAATAAGTCTAACAATAAAAATGAATTAAAAAAAAATAGCAGTAACAAGTGGAGGGCATAGGGTTAGAAAGGTTCCAGTCAGATAGGAGACTTGAGCATATTTAGAAACTGATACAGTAGAAGGGGAAATAGCTGATAAATATTGGTACCTCAGGACACCGAGGGGGCTGGCATCCATAGCACAGAGTGGGCACATTAGACTAGGAGACCTCCTCCTACTGGGATTCAAGTAGTGGGGAGATCTGAGTGGGGTTCCACCTCTCCCACAAACCCCCAACCACCTTTTCTGTGAGTAAAGGGTTTTGGGAGACTAGTGCAGCTCTTGGAAAACTCCTCCCATGGAATGATGAGAAGAGGGAAAGGTTTTCTAGGAAGTGCTAGAGGGACAACTGAGGCTGGAGATCCTGCATGGAAGCAGAACCAGACTGCCCTGGTACGTGATGATCCCCCAGAAGCTTTCTACATCCTGAACACAGAATCCAGAATTGGGGCTTCTGCTGCTGGGTTGGGACACACAGGCAAAAAGTGGCAGGTAGTTGAGGGCATGGGCCAGACAATGGTTAAAATCCTGAACCATGGGTGCCAGGAAGGACAAAGAAGGTGTAATGCTCATGGCATAAAGAAAATGAAGGTGTTAGAGAGCTGGAGGTCTTTACCCAAAGCAGGTAAGGTGGAACTGGACTGCAGTCAGAGGATAATGGAGTTTAAGATTTCAGAGGCAGCCACATAGCAGTGATGACCAGACTCAGGCTGGTGGTAGAAGGGTGGCTGAAGAAGGCATCACTTCCCATGAGAAAATGAGGTGTGAAATGGGAGGCTGCTGTGCAGCACCAATGTCCTCCAAGAAAACAAGAGAGGCAGGGCCGGGGGTGAATGTAGAGGCCTCACAAGAGGTGACTAATCCTAACTCCAGCCCAACCCCGTCCCTGGTCCCAGGCTGTCTCCCAAAGGTGTGCCCAGGGTTACTGAGAAGTCAGTGTAGCAAAATATGGGTGACTCAGTGTGGGAGAAGCCAGGCTGATAAATGTTGTCTCCACTGTAATATTTCTGTTACATTAGACATCTCTGGCTATAACCAGTTCTGTGCAGTCACATGGTATCTCCCCTCTGTCATTCTTTTTTCTTTTTTTTTCCAGATGCCTTTTCCAGAATGCCATCCAGGGGACAAAGAAAAAGGGATTAAAGAGAGAAGTAGGGCAAGAGACAGCCCTGGACCTTAAAGTCTTTGCAGACCTCAGTTCTGTCTCCATCCTAAGATCTGGCATCAAAGCTGCCTTTGGGTGGTGTAGCGGCTTAAGGCTTCGGCGCTGGCGCTGTCAACGCTGCGGCCTGGGTTCGATTCCCAGCCAGGGAGCTACCCACATACCAAAAAAAAAAAAAAAAAGAAGCAAAGCTGCCTTTGGGGTCCTTGACACCCAGCCCAATAGCTGCCTTAGCATAAGTCAACTTGAATTCATTTCTATTGCTTGACAGCAAATAAGTCCTGAATATGATAATCATCAATAAACACTCACAATTAGAAAATAATTACAAATGATTTATTTTTTATAACTTTTTACTTTGAAGTAATTATAGTCACACAGGAAGCAGTCAAAATAGTACATAAGATTCTCAAGTACCCTTCGCCCACATCCCATGGAACCCCCCATCACTCTTGACCTTGCACACACAGATGCTTACATTTTTCACCCAGTGCACATCAACATGGA
Organism: Lyroderma lyra; assembly: GCA_004026885.1. NCBI lineage: Eukaryota > Metazoa > Chordata > Mammalia > Chiroptera > Megadermatidae > Lyroderma > Lyroderma lyra. The sequence goes on along the minus strand of PVJL010005716.1, from coordinate 9,196 downwards.
AGTGTGTTCAGACCAAAGACCAGTCAACGTGACCTTCTCAGCCTGACTTGTGGGAATCCCCTTAGGGAGGTATTCCACAGACTGCCTTTTGTTCTCGTGGCCATAATGATGGACCCAAGTTTCATGGCCTGTAATGATCTTCTTTAAGAAGTCCTCACCTTCTTTTTCAAAACATTCCAGGAGTTCTTGAGAAATGAGACTCTTTCAGCTTTTATTGCATCAGACAGCATGCATGATACTCATGTGGCACAAACTCTGTGGTATCCAGGAACACTAATAACGCACCCCACTCTCCCCTTAGAAATTCTTAATTTACTGGCAATTTCTTTTTGTTCAATGCAACAACACCCATGGACCAGTTCTTCAATGCAATTTTGATGAAGCTGATCACTTGCAGTCATGGTCCTTCCACTTTATGGTTTGTCACTCAGATCTGCGTGTCCCACTTCTCCATCCTCGAACCCCCTCACCCAGCGTCTTACTGTGCTCACACCAACACACTGATCACCGTAACAGCTTGTGTTCGTCTGTGAATTTCAATTGGAGGAACTTTTCCAGTTAAAAATTCAGTAACAGCATGCTGTTTGAACTGAACGTGTGAACGCGCTTCCATTTCAAGTGCACTAGGTGAGAAATGTGAGCATCTGTGTGTGCAAGGTCAAGGATGATGGAGGGACAGGGGGTTCCCTGGTGGCGCAGTGGCTAGGCTTTCAGCGCTCTCAACGCCACAGCCTGGGTTTGATTCCCAGCCAGGGAACTACGCCCCCCCCCCAAAAAAAAAAAGAATGATGGAGGGGAGATACCACGTGACTACAAGGGGTTATATCCAGATATGTGTAATGTATCAAAAATACTTCAATGGAGGCAAAATTTATCAGCCGGCCCTCATATATGAGGGTTAGCTCAGAGGAAATTTAGGCTTAGGAGGGCTACAGGAAGATGAAATCATAGGAATGGAAAGCTCCAGACTCTTCCTCTGCCCTTATTGCAGAGCTAGCCTTTATACTCTGTGTGTGTGTGTGTGTGTGTGTGTGAGAGAGAGAGAGAGAGAGAGAGAGAGAGAGAGATATGACTGGCCTCTGAAAAACCAAGTTTCTTAACTTCAAAATGGAAGAAGTAGGTAGATATTTATCTACTCTGTGATCCAAGATCAGAGAGTAGATGAATGTTCTGCTTGCCTCATCACATGAACACATCAAAATTACAACTAAATTATAGAACAATCAACTTGGAGAACTATCTGAAGTCTAGCCAAACAGAAGTTGTAGAACTAAGGATATAAATAAGAAACCACGTGGAGACTGGTAGGAGAGGCAAAGGCACATAATGGGCTGGCCCCAAATCTCTGCAGTGGTGATTGAAAATCAGGAGGGATATCTTAGCCACAGAGGTTCTCCACAGAGAAGCAAGGGACCTCAGTCCCACATCAGGCCCCCCAGCCTGGAGTAATGAGGCTGGGAAGAAGAGCTCCCACAAAATCTGGCTGTGAAAAACAGTGGGTATTCTGACCATCCAGGTGGGAACAAAGACTGTGGGAAACCCAGACATCTTTTTAAAAGACCTGTGCACAGACTCACTCACTCACAGGCCCTCACCCTGGGCTCTGGTGGGTGGATGGCCATCAGAAGAATATGAGGGGCAGACTGAGGTGTGAGGCTTTGGGGCTAGGGCTGGAGGACAATTGCCATTTTCCCTATGTAAGGACAATGTGCAGCTGGCAGGGGGGCACCCTCTTTCCTATGTTGAGCTCTCCTCCCACATCCATGGCCAAATGTGAATTTGAATTGGTCTGGTAAGTTCCACTTGCTCCATCCTGTCGGCTCACTGAGACCCCCTGCCACACCTAACTCCTATCACAGAGGCTTTTATCAGTGGCTGAATCTTAAAGGAGCCAGCAGGTGGCAGCTGGCCTTGGGGTATCCAGGCTTTCTGTGGAACTACCTCAGATCTGGTACTAGTGGCAGCTGTCCTTGGATCACACTGTGGCTTCTCCCACGCACCTCTAGGTCCAGCACAGGCAGCAACAAACCATGGATCACTTTCTAGCTCTTACCAAGTAGTCCACAGCCAATCACAGGCAGTGGCTGACCTGGGGGTGTGCCGCAGCCCTTCCCAAAAGGCCCAGAACACACCAGAGGCTGGCTTCAGACCAAAGCAGAGCACTACCCAATTAACCTAAGTGGCACACCCAAAAGGGCAGTCTCAACAGGCACCAGAGCCCACTGGGACAAACATAGCTCCAAGGGGTAAGTCCTCCTCACAGTAGCCCATAAGCTGTGGATGTGGCTAAACCCCACGGCTAGTCAGCCTGGGGGTCAATCGTACCCACTGACGTGCCAATAGCAATCAAGGCTCAACTATACCATAAGGGCACACACAACCCACACAAAGGACACTTCCAGAGAACTCGGTTCAGGTGACCAGGGAGACTGTGCCACTGGGCCCCATAGAGCACCTACCATATAAGGCCAACTAGCAAGATTAGGAGACATAGCAGATCTACCTAATATATAGAAACAAACAGAGTGGCAGCCAAAATGAGGAAACAAAGACATACATCCGAAATGAAAGAACAGGAGTTTAACTCCAGAAAAAAACACTAAACAAAACAGAGTCAAGCAACCTATCAGAAACAGTTCACAACACTGGTTGTAAGGATGTTCAATGAACTTGAGAACTTCAAAAAAGAGATAGAAAACATTAAAAAGAACACAGAAACGATAAAAAAGAACTAGTCAGAAGTAAAGAATACAATAACTGAAATGAAGAATGCACTAAAAGGAATCATCAGCAGATTAGATAAAGCAAAGGATCAAAATCAGCAATGTGGAAGACAAGGTAGCAGAAAACACCCAACTGGAACAGTAAATAGGAAAAAGAATCCAAAAAAATCAAGGGTAGTTTAAAGACCTCTGGCACAACATCAAGCATAACGACATTCACATCATAGGAGTACCAAAAGGAGAAACAAGAAAGCCAGGTATTGAGAACCTATTTAAAGAAATAATGACTGAAAACTTCCTTAACCTGGTGAAGGAAACAGACATACAAGTCCAAGAAATGAAGAGAGTCCCAAACAAGGTAAACCCAAACAGGCCTACATCAAGACATATTACAATTAAAATGGCAAAGGTTAAAGACAAAGAGAGAATCCCAAAAGCAGCAAGAGAAAGGCAACTAGTAACTTAAAAGGAAGCTCCCATAAGACTGTCAGCCGATTTTTCAACAGAAACTTTGCAGGCCAGAAGGGAGTGGCAAGAAATATTCAAAGAGATGAAAAGCAAGGACCTACAATCAAAACTACTCTACCCAAAAAGGCTGTCATTTAAAATCAAAGGACAGATGAAGAACTTCCCAGACAAGAAAAAGCTAAAGGAGTTCATCACCACCAAACCAGTATTGCAAGAAACGTCAGAGAGACTTAAGACAGAAAAAAATAAATAAAAATGGCAATAATTATATATCTATCACCAATTACTTTCAATGTAAATGGATTAAATGTTCCAATCAAAAATACAGAGTGACTGAATGGGTAAGAAAATATAATTCTTATATATGGTGCCTTCAAGAGACTCATTTCAGATTGAAAGACACACACAGACTGAAAGTAAAGGGATGGAAAAAGTTAATTGCATGAAAATGGAAAAACACAAGCAAAAAAGCTAGGGTAGACTACTTATACCAGACAAAATAGATTTTAAAATAAGGGCTATAAAAGAGACAAAGAAGGGCTCAGTAATCCTGCTTCTGAGTGTTTATCCAAAGAAACCTAAAATGCTACTTTGAGGGGACATATGCATCCATATATTCATGCAGCATTGTTTACAATGGTCAAAATGTGGAGGCAGCCTGGGTGTCTATCAATAGATGACGAGATAAAAAGGAAGCAGTACATACAAGGTCAGACAATTAATTTCGTGAACTCATCCTACAAAAAGAGCTGCATACCTCATTGCCGAGTATCACTATGGTCACCTTCGAAGTGCTCCCCTTGGGAAGCTAGCACTGTACAAGTAATTCAGTAAGGTGTCAGTTTGTACAGTGCTGCCAACCTAAACGCACAGTGGCAAGTTTGCGAACTTAATTGTCGTACACAGGACTATTGTTTAGCCATAGAAGGGAATGGGTTCTTGCCATCTGCAGCAGCACAGATGGACATGGAGGGTATTGTGCTGAGTGGCATATGTCACAAAGAAAGACAAATGTCATGATTTCACTTATAAGTGGGATCTAAAGAACAAAATAAACAAACAAATGAAACAGAAACAAACTCATAGACACAGAGAACATTTTGATGGTTGCCAGATGGGAGGGGAGTTGAAGGGGTGGATGAAAACAGGAAGGGAATAAGAAGTACAAATTGGTTGTTACAGAGTAATCATAGGGATATAAATAAAGTACAGCATAGGAAATATAGCCAATAATATTTTAATAACTGTGTATAGTATCAGATGGGTACTAAACTTAGGGGGTCATAGATGGGAGGGAGGCTGAAGGACAGGGTGAAAAAGGTGAAGGGATTAATAAGTACAAATTGGTAGCTACAAAACAGTCATTTAGGGAGGGTTCCCTGGTGGTGTGGTGGCTAGGCTTTGGCGCTCTCAATGCCATGGCCTGGGTTTGATTCCCAGCCAGGGAGCTACCCCACCCCCCACCCCCGCCAAAAAAAAGTCACGGGGATGTAAAGCATAGGGAATATAGTCAATAATATGGTGATAACTTTGTACAGTACTAGGTGGGTACTAATCAGGGGAATCATTTCTTATATAAATTATATAAATGTCTAACCACTGTGCTGTACACCTGAAATTAATATAAAATAATATTGAAGGTCAACTGTAATTGAAAAATTTAAAAAGAGGGGGGGGAATGGTGAAAGTAATAAGTGTCCCAAATTCCCAGGTATAAAAAAGTAACAGTACAGGGAATATGGTCAATAATATTGCGATAAGATGGTACAGTGCCAGACGGTTAACTTATGGTGATCACTTCTTTAGGCATATAAATGTTGAACAACTATAGTGTACACCTGAAACTGATAATGTTATATGTTAGCTGTATTTTTTAATAAAAATCTTTTTTAAAATGGAAGGAGCAATTTGTTCCTCAATTGAGTCTTTCATAATGTTGGCAGTGCAGGTTGAGCATGATGCTACATATGCCCCCAAATATGCAGACCTAAGGAAGCACTTCCTTAGTTACCAATAAGATAGCAAATACTACCTGAATTTTGTTTTTAAAAACCCAGATTATAATTTATTCTGTTTCTTTATGTGAACCTGGGAGGACTGAAGCTCCCACAGTGGAGAGAGTGAGGCCCATGGCACAGCGAAGGGACTCAAGCCTGGCCTCAGATTAGGCCAGAGACCTGGAGCTGCTTCCAGAGCTCCCTGCTCACCAGCCCTCTCTCCTCCACAGCATGAGCCCCTCGTCTGCCACACAAAAATGGTCACTTTTCTTCCTGTCTGCCCAGAGCATATCAAAGATGGAAGTTTACCCCTCTGGCTCTACCTCTGGTCCCCAATCCCACCCCTAACCCTAACGTTCTAGAACTACGCATCGTGCTCAGAAAGCAGCACTCTCTTGGCACTGCCATCACTGTTCTAGGAAGACTCTTTGGTAGCCCCTACTGATCTGACAGTCAAAGCCTTGTGTCAATCAGCTACAAACCTCCCATCTGCTACCCTTGGCTTCTTTACCACAGGCTGACCTGCTTCTCACACAACTCAGCTTCATGCATGAGATAATGTCTAGCCACCCCCTCTGCTTCCAGTACCCCTAAACCAGAGCCCTTTCAGCTACTCTAAGTCCTACTATTTTCTCACATCCCACCTCTCCTGGGATGCCTTTCCAGGCATCCTGCTATACACCCCACTGCTTAGATTCTGAACCCGTTATTGGGCACCAAGCAGTCACTCATTCTCATCCAATCTCTTCCTTACTCTCTCATGGATGGGGCTTCCAGGACACACCCAACATAGGGCAGGACACAGAGCACTGTCAATCTGTGTTCTTGCTTAAAACTGGGATACCCTTCCAAGAGGTAGGAGAGGAGCAACTGCTGCCCTCCTCCAACCAGGCTAAGCCCACAGCTTCTGTCAACCCTGCTGTCCCACGCTTCCGCCAGAAAACCTTCAGAGACCTCAGCCTGTATAGCAGGGCTGGACAAGAGATCGACTGCAGTCCACTGGTGGACTACCAAGCAGTTTTGGGGTGATGGCCTGAGTAAAAAGATAAATAGCTAGTGGATCGCAACAGTTGGAGAAGTAGCCCTTGCCCTGAAAAAGTGTGCCCAGGCCTGCTGTACAGGAAATGCTGTGGGGAGGAGCAGGGACAGAGAGGGGGAGGCAGAGGCAGTGGGGAGGAAAGGAAAAGGAAAAAAGAGTAGAACTGGGAGGGATACTCTAAACTAGAACAAGCAGCTTCCTCAAGGGAGGTCAGTACTTAATCCTCTTATTTCATCCCTAGAGACAGGTACTAGCAAAGAAATGCCCAGAGAGAGGAATGAACTTGTTCAGAGGTGGCCAGCCAGCCAGGGAAAGGATTACAGAAACAGCCACAGAACCCAAGGCCCTATCCGGAGCTCCCCTCCCAGCAGGCCATGGGTTTGGCAGACCTAAAAAGGTCGTCTTGCTGTGGCCCATGCACCAGAGACCATACCTCTCTCAGCTCTGGGGACTTTGCCTTCAGGCTCACCAAACCCAAATCAAATCTCAACCAGCAAATCTCAACCAACAAAATCTCTCCACCGGTCATGCCCCTGCAAGGACCATCTTCCTCTTTCAGAGCCCTGGCCCTTTGGAGGCAGAATGGGTAGAGCATAAGCTGCAAAACACTCCGGACTCCCCGACCCCATGGGCTCACTCTGGATCTGCAGGCCAGGCTTCCCAATCGCTGTGCTTATTGCCCACCTCCATGCCTTTGCCCTTACCAGAAATGCCTCCCCTGCCTCTCCTCCCATCCCAATTTCACCTCCTCCAGAAAGTGTCTTATTCACTGGCTGTTGCCTCCTTTTCTCCTTGGGCTCCGCGTGGCCGCGGGAAAGTCCGCCTGGCCCTCCCTAAACTCCCCTTCCCAGACCCGGGGCATTACCGGTGGGACGCGTCTCCGATGAACTCTCCATCTCTACTTGGTTCCTTAATCCCCAGACCAGGAGCTCCCGGAGGTAGGACGGGGTCGGATTCCCAAATACCTCACCTCCACTCGCGTGACCGACTCCTACTTGCGCTGGAATTAGCTATATCCGGCGCCCCCAACACACCACCTCAAAGACTTGGGGGCCCCCCACCCAAGCCAGGGAACCCGTCCCACGCAGCCCTGAAGCGCGGCTCAGACCCGCCGTCCGAAGCTCTGTCGTTCGGGGAGGAAGCGGGGGAGGGGGAGGGCAGTAACGACCGGAGTCCACCCACAGGCGCCTCTGGTGAGAAAGGACCCAAAGGAGGCCACAGCCACCCCGCCTCCACGCCGCCCCATCCCCGGCCGCGTGCGCCATCCCTAGGAAGAGGCCGATTTCCAGGAAACGCCAGGTGGGGCTGGGGGAGACGGCGGGAGAGCCCAAGGCCCAGGCTGCAGGACCCAGGTCTGACGTCACCCCAGACTTGCGTTCCCTCTGAGGAAGCTGGGGATAGGGCTGGTGGGGTTCGGGAGCCCGGGGACGCCCGGGGCGCTCTTCCCCCACTCCAAACAGGGAAGGTCACCTCGACTCTCCACTCCCCCAGCAGCTCGGCCTGCCCCCTGTATCCAAAGATGAAGCACAAGGCTGGGGAGGGAGGGGGCGACCCCCTCTCGTCCTGCGCCCCGCTTCCCTGCAAAGCCCTTCTTAAGCTTTTCCTCCCTGGACTCACCCGCTGCTGTCGCTCAGCTGCCGAAAGGCCGCGGCGCTGCCCTGCGCTGCGGTGCACCCGGCTGTGCCGCACGGAGCCGATCGAGAGCAGCTCAGGGGCTGGGGGCGGGGAGCGCGCGCGCGCGCGCGCGCGTTCAAGGCTGGCTCCTCGCGCGTCCGCGCCACCGCAGCCGGCAGCAGCCGCTCTCGCGAGATTCCCGCGCCACCTCTAGGGCAGTTCTTCCCGCGCTCGCGAGAAGGAAAGCCAAGTCGCCCCCGCACCTTAGAGGCGCTGTCCGAGGTGCTAAGTTCAGGCCTGGCCCGATCAGGTGTCCGGTGGCACCGCAGGGACAAGAAGTACGGCGAGGACGTGGAGGGAGGACGAATACCCAGCATAAGGAGCCGGTACCAGCAGCCAGAGCCTCAGCTTCCAAATCTGTGAACTGAGGAGAATAAACTCCCGTGACGGCCTCAGCGGCCTCTGGGATTCACGAGAAAGAGGTTTGTGAGCAGGAGAGTGCGGTGATTGATGATGGTCCTTCAGATGCACAGGCCCAAAGTGACACAGAGGGGATGGAGGATAGAAGATCAGAGATGAGACAGAGATGAGATGTAGAAACAGAAATACACAGATCCATGGAAAGATAGACATAGACAAGTGAAGAGAGCCAGGAACATACAGGCATAGAAACTTGGAGAGACAGAGATTACAGAAACATGGAGGGGATCAAGATTTGGAGAGAAAAAGACATGAAAAAAAGAGAGAGGAGAGAGAACATGATCAAGTGAGAAAGAAGGAAGAAATAGGGGCAGGCAAGCTACACCTAAGAATGGAAAAAGAGAGACTTAGAGAAAGAGACAGAAAAAAGAATGAAAGAGAGTGATCCGCCGAGATGAACACATAAAAAGAACAGAAACAAGGGTAAATGTTTAAAATCCCAGAACTAATGATGACTGAGAAATACCCATGTCGGGAGATGAGGCTGGGAGTGAAAGACAGGCTTTTATTGTGAGTAGTGTTTACAATGTAAATCTCCTGCGGGATCTCTCTAGCCAGGGCCACCCTCTGTCCTGCCAGCCAATGGCTCCTGCCCTCCACAGTGCCCTCTGCCCACACCATCCTGGTCCTGGAAATGGGCCTCAGTGGGTGGGAGACACTGCAGAGATTCTTTACCCAGAATAAGGGCCCATTGTCTGGCTCCAGCCTACTGGGAATGAGGCCTCACTCCCACAGCTGGGTTAGAGAGGGGGCAGGCATGAAGAAAGGCAGACAAGAACTGAGGGAGAGGGAGAGGAACAGAGGGACCCTCACGGGCTGTGAAAGATGGAGCAGGAAGTGTAATCTAGCCGCCAAGCCAATCGGCAGGCGGGGGG
>PVJL010005715.1:0-103619 GCA_004026885.1 Lyroderma lyra | reverse complement strand
TCGTAGCCCTGCCCCTACGACCCGACGTGCCCAGGCGTGTCCACTCTTCCCCTTTGCTTGTTTCAGGGGCCACGACAGGGACAGAAGGCAGTGGCACTGCTGGCACTGGATCCAGGCCAGGTGAGAAGGACGACACCACCTTGGGGCGTTTCACTTTTGTGCCCGACGCCTCCTCCCAGGCCCCGCTCTGGGGTGGGGGGGGGGCTGTCCTTTGGGTGGTTTGCGTTTGCTTCCAGTTACCCTCAGGGGCGCACGGTTCGGCAAAGCTCTCACAAGTGGCTGCTGGTCTCCGCTGCGACTCTCTAAAGAAACAGGGGGTGGAAGTGGTCTGACACAGTCCTCCTGTGATGCCGTGCACCTGCCTGAGCCGTCAGGGGCACACGGTTTGGGAAAGCTCTCCCTGCTGGCTGGTAGTCTCTCCTCCAAACCTCTAACTGAAGTTAGAAGAATCCCATTGATAGGATGTAAACCTATTGAGGAGTCAAAAATCTTATTTCCTATAGATTAAGCTATAAGTATTATGAAAAGGTTGTAGAACAAAATGTTTGCCAAATACAGTAAACTGTCATTGAACTGGCCGTCTTTAGGATTGTTAGATGGCACATAAATGTAAGCAGAATCTCAGTTCCCTGGATATCCGGCTCTATAAATGCAGTATTATTTCTTCCATTTTTTTGCCGGTTGCTTGGTAGTGTTTTTTTGCTTAAATTCCGGTTATCGGATAGTCTACAGTATTGCTTTGAGAAAATGAAAAGTTTGTCAACAAACACAGTCTTTACCCCCTTTAGTTAAGAAACATGTGAATTTATCTAAGTCCATGATACTATCAGGGCGAAGAATTCACTGCCATGATCTTTCTCTCTGTATTTCTGTCTGTCTCTCTCTCTACTTCACAATCTATCATTCTCTGTCTCAATCTTATTTTCATTTCCATTTCCATTTCAATTTCCACTGGTATAGCTTCTTTTACCACACTTGATTCTGGATTTTCCAATGTGGGTTATTGTAATTGCCAGTGTAAGCTGTCTATAAATATCTCAGGCACATCCTCTCGAAAAGGTACTTTAGGGTCTCGATGCAGTATCGGTCCACACCATCATGTGATTTACTTTCTCCTCTTGCTGTTGAACTTTGAACATAGTGGTAAGAGATGTGTCTGACATGAAATGTTCTTCATTTGCTTCTGCAGGTACTAATACGTTATCAAGTGGAATTACTGCTGTCCGAGAAATGTCCAGTCCAGGTAATGGAAATGGCTGACTCAGATGAAGTTTCTGTGCTAAACATTCTTCTCCCTTTTAACACCCACGTGTTTCCAGTAACCAGTATTTATCTCCATGGATGAGTATCCAACTTTCACCATAAAAGAAGGGTCACCCAGAGAGAATTAGATAGTTAGGGAAGAATTTAGGATTATTACAATAGCAGTCAAAACCATTGAAATGGGGGTGAGATTTTGAACTCACCTATGCTGGAATAAAGGGCAGGAGAGTTTTTAAGTGTTGGGGTGAACTAGTGGAAAAGTACTGGAGGTCATTAGAGGAGAGATTGGTCTATGTGATTAGGCCATCTGTGTTTGCTAATTGGTGCATAGATAATGAAGTCCGGCCCCTGCCTTCCCAGAGAGACAGGAGATGGGGGTGCCATTATTCTTTATAATTACATTTCAAAGGGATGACCCCCCCAGATCTTTGAGAAAGACATTCCTAGATTGTAAAACTGACCAGAGGTTGGGGAAAGGTATACATCTCAAAGAGGCAGAGAAAGAATTTGCACTTGCAAGTTTTCTAGAGTAAATGCTCTAAGAAAAGGGAGTGCAGGGACCTATGATCAGGGAAAAAAAGCATGTCTAAAATTTAATCAGCCTGAAGGGAACATTAAGCCCATCTTTATCAACATAGATGTTTTCTCATTTTTGCTCACTCTGTCCCCCCAAAACTAATACAGGAGAACTAGAAAACCAAATTATAGGAAGTAAAGGAGTTAAGTGGGATGGAAGTTCTTCTCATTTAGAGAAGGGGAGCCATAAGGAGAAATTTACCAAGGTCATATTTAATTTACTTTTGTTAGCAAGTTGTGGCTAAGATAGGGACCTCGTGTGTTTCAATGCCAGGAGCATGAACTAGCCTTAGTATATGCGTTAGTACACTCCCGGTGCTTTGCGACATTCCCCTGTGGAGATGTCTTAGGACATGCTCTTTTAAAACCGAAAATAGTTCATTGCTCTTCCCCTACTCATTTTAGGTACCTTCAAGGAATCCTCTGAAACAACCACTGCTCCTGGAATTTCGACCATGGGCAAGTCAAATAATAATAAATGAACTTTGCTTGGTAGCATCTCAGAAGATAGGAGAGCTTATCAGAAGTTAAACTCTAGTTTCTCCAGTCCCCTATACTCTCCACTTTTGTTCCTTCCTTAATAGTCATTGCTTCCACAAGAGTCAATCAAGGAAACCTCTGGAACTGGAATGCAAACATATAAATGCCGGCAAAACAAACTCTGATAATCAGTATGTCTGAGTTCAGTTTGGAGGAGAGAAGGGGAAACAGAAGAGAGAGGCCAAGAAAATTATGCTAATTTTCCTTTTGGAATATGACTTTGAATTTTACTTAGGGGTATTTTTTTCCTAGGATTCTTTTGGCCAAGCTTTCCTCTCCCGAAGACTTAGTTATGAATCTCTTAGTTTGAAATCTCTAAGTATGAGATTATGAAATGTGTTATTCCTGAATTTTTTTATATTTTCTTTTGCAGGCTTCACCTCAGTGTCAAATGGAATAAAAACAAGTCCCAAAGTATCCTACCCAGGTAAAATGAAATGACCCAAATGTCTTGAAATGAATGGTCTGTTTCACACAAAGCTTTCCTTGAGTATGAATTTGCGTAATCATTTATGCTCTCACAACACAGAGACTTGATATGCATACATGTTATTCTAATAAATAAAATGACGATGCTATCCTTTTATTTTCCCTCAGAAACCACTGTAGTAGCAACAGGAGATCAAGAAACTGAAAATAAAACAGGTCAGTATAGAAAAAGTCCTAATTTCTTTGTTATTTATTCAACGAACATTTCTTTAATACCTTATATGTTTTAGATTCTATAGCACACACTAATAGCAAAAAATCAACCAAATATTGCCCTTGCCATTTTATTATCTTGTGTGTGGTGGGGAGAGAGATTATTCTAGGAACAGATATGTATCTTTACAGTGTGTTTAAGGCTAACCCATAAACATGTATGACAATTATGGCCCCAGAGGTACAGGAGAGGCAAGTTTTCATTTCTGCCTGTTTGATGTTAGTATTGAGTGAAGGTATCAGAAAAGATGTGATTGAGTTTAATATTGGCTGGGGTGAGAAGGGAATTCTGCCAAAGAGCCCTTGAAAAGACATAAAACAGCAAGGGTAATCTCATGAATCAACCAGATATTGGTAATGATTGTATAAGGCTCAGGGAAGAAATGAGATTGGAAAGGTAAGTAGAGAAGCATTTGTAAAGAACCTTATTCCCAAACTTAAGAATTTATCTTTATACTAAATAGAATTCCCTTCAGGATTTTATTAAGAGAATGATATGATCATATAGGTGTTTTAGAGAAATTATTTTGATAGCTATATGGAGATTAGGATATTTTTCTTTGTGGCTCCTCTTAGAAATATTTTCAATGAACTCTTGGAATTCTGGTCAAGGAAGATTTTTCTGCTGCTTTTATGCCTAATAGGTGATTTCTCTCTCCTACTGCTGGTTTCTGCTAATCTGCTAAGCATTTATAATTGGGGATTAGCCTAGCTTCACTCTGTAGAGAGAAATATTTGACCCACAAAACTCCCACATTTATAATTTCTTTTTTTAATACATATTATTTGTCAGTGTCCCTTTACCTAAATATGTGGAAATTTCAAGTTCCTTTCAAATATTCTGTTGCTTCTAGGCCTGCTGTTTGGTAGATAGAATGAAAATATTAATTTGATTTTTAGCATTTTAAAAATTGAGCATAAAATTTATCAGCAAATTGTTGGATTGAGCAAATATGTGATGTGTGCAGCCTCAAAAAAGCATGTGGTGGGGTAGAGAGAGAGCAGGATTGAAATATTGCAAGACAAAAAGAGGATAAACATTCTTAATGGATTAAAACTAGGTAACTAAAAATACTTACATTTTTTATACATCTACATCATCCTTTTTCTTCTTTGATTATATATTTTATTGTCTTATTCATCAGAACTGTCTTGTAAGAAAATTTTGAAGAGAAGTTTGCCTTGATGTTTTCTCATTTTTCCCTTAGATTCTCATTTTCCCCTCCCATTAAAATTCAAGATCCAAAGGGAAAACTCTCTAATGGTGAATTTTAAATCCCATGAAGTACAGAAAGGAAAGATAGATAGGAATATGTCTGTTTGTAAGACTAGCAATGTAGCCAATATTTTCAGTAATTAGATAACTCTATTTACCCCAAATATACCAATAACTTTAGAGACCAATATGAGCTGTCTGTTTTCACACAGGATGTCCAGCATCACTTCCACCACCTCCAGGTAAGAATACCTGCACTTGAAAATTAATCATTCTGCAATAATGGTTCTTGTAAATCAAAATTTATAGGTCATGCCAATAAAAGTCCCTAGCTATGAAAATGTTAGATAATAAAAAAACTTAAGGGGAGTTCCCTGGTGGTGTAGTGGCTAGGCTTCAGTGCTCTCAATGCCATGGCCTAGGTTTGATTCCTAGCCAGGGAGTTACCTTCCCCCCACCCAAAAAAAAAAAGCTTAAATGGAAGGTTTTATTCACCAAGTAAGTAATAAATGGTAGTCTGTTTTCTTTTAATGAAGCCAAACCAAACAAATACATCTTGTTAGTCAAAACAGAGTTTAACAACTAAATAAAGTATTTTATGTAATTATAAGATATCTTGGTCAAAATACTGCCACTTGATAGTATTTTTTAAACTAGATAATTTCAACTTTCTTGAGGATTGAATTGTAGCAAGAAAAATTGAGGTTAAGTAGCATTCAGTAATTTTAGAGTTCCTACTATTCTCAAGCCAATGTGATGTGCTTTGTAGAAAGAGGCAAAATTTAAAAAATTACTCTGTTATTTTATATTATTTTCAGGTGTACAGCATAGTGGATAGGCATTTATATAATTTATGAACTGAGTCTCAACTGTAATTTAAAAATACATAGAGTATATAGTCATGGGATATGGAGTGCAGCAGAGGAAATATAGTCAATGGTATTGTAATAGCTATGTAATATGTCAGATGGGTAATGGACTTGTTGGGGTTATCACTTTGTGAGGTGTGTAAATGTCTAATCATTATGTCATTTTATACACCAGAAACTAATATTAATAATAATGATAATAATAATAACAGCAACAATAAATCATTCTCTGATCTTAGGATATAGTGGAAGAAGGAAGATTATCAAGGAAACACAATTTTAATATAAAACTGAAAATAAATTTCACAGAAAAATACAAAAAATATATCTGTATTATATAGAGTGAATGCTGTTTATATACAGTGTATACTTTGGAGGAATCCTCAGGTATTTTATTGCATAATTGGAATTTGAGAACAGTATGTAGAGTAGTCCAGGGTATATAAATCAGAAAAGTGAGACAAGGTTGAGACCATAGATTGTGTCCACATTATGGCAGACCTCAGAAGTTAGAATGCCAAAATAAGTTATTTATTTTATAAGACCAAAAAGGGACGTCAACAGTTTTCAATCAAACCAATGATGAAATGAAAATTAGGATTTAAGAAAATTATTCTAACTAAAGTATAGAAAATTGAATCAGGGAGTGGTTGAGTCAGAGTAACCCCTGAAAAAGCCAGAGTATACTACATCAAGGATTATAAGGTTCTGGGGTAGTATTGTATCAAGTTGAACCAGGAAAGCAAGGGATTAACATGAGGATGGAAATACTGGATTATGCAGTAGATTGGGTGCCAAGTGATAGAAAGGAAAGAATCAAAATAACTTCTAAGTTTTAATCTTAAATGATGGAATGAATAGTTTGTTTCTTAATAGGAAGAGGTCAATTTGGATGAGAAACAGGTTTTAGGGGCAAGATGATACAACCTGTTTTGTGCACACTGAAGTATGAAGTTCTTATAGCTCTGCTGGGATGCTGTTTATTAAGCTGAGGGTGAACTGGGTCCATACCTCACATGACTGGACTGGAGCTAGAAGTGTGATAGTCATCTACTTGATATACACCAGA
This sequence comes from Lyroderma lyra, assembly GCA_004026885.1. NCBI lineage: Eukaryota > Metazoa > Chordata > Mammalia > Chiroptera > Megadermatidae > Lyroderma > Lyroderma lyra. The sequence goes on along the minus strand of PVJL010005715.1, from coordinate 97,384 downwards.
CACTGTGGAAATAGAAGAAAGTAGCAGAGGAAAGACTAGAGACAAAATGAGAGGAAGGAGGAATAGCTGATAATAAAGAGACATTAATAGTGTTGCATCTGAAGGAGGGAGAACATTTCCAATACGAGTTTCTAATGTAACAGGTATTGTAGGGAACTTGAAAAACTGAGAAGGCCCTTGAGACAGATAATTATGAAGTCTTGATGACTTGTAAAACAATGAAGATAGGAGTCAGAGTGTAAAATAGGAAGTAAAACAATAGCCATAAGATTTATTGACCACTGGCAGGAGAAATTAAGAATTCTCCTTTGCTGGAAATACATAGATCTGTATATGCTCGTTGGTGACGGTTTGCTCAAAGTAGATGGGTATGATTTTTTCACCTTTTGCATTTATACAATCCTCCATAATTCTGTATCTCTGAAGTCCTAGTGCCAATTATAATATTGTCCACTTGGTAGTTGTCTACAGTAACGGATGGCTATATTTTATCAAGTTTAATTAGCGTTTATCATTTCATGTTACCAGTTTGCCATGGTCCACTGGGAGAAGAGAAATCTGTAAGTACACAGTTTTTCTCTATTTTAATTGAAATTTTCTGTCATTCCTGTATTAGAATAGAATTCTAACTTGGTTTGTATCTGTAGCCTGGAGACAATTGGACTGCTAATTGCCACAGATGTACCTGTACTGATGCAAATGCTGTAGACTGTAAACCCAAGGAGTGCCCTTCTCCACCCACATGCAAAACTGGAGAGAGGCTTATAAAGTTCAAAGCTAATGATGATACCTGCTGTGAAATCGGATACTGTGGTGTGTATTCATTATACATTATTTGAATTGAATAGTTGTTTCTTTATTCACATATTCAAGAGATATTTATTGAGCTACTAGTATGTGTCAAACACTATGCTAGATTGGTTTGATACATAAAACAGAATCAGTACTTGCCCTCTTAAATTTTATTATCTTTGAAGTGGGAGAAAGCCAGAATGAACAGTTATGAATATAATCAGCAGATTAAAGGGAGATGATGGTGTTATGGGAAGAACATTATAAATGATTAATAAATTCAATCCCATTTATAATTTCAGTTTTATAAATAAAAAATAATTATGTTTATTTCAAGATAAAATAATGTATTTATTTTTCAGAACCAAGAACATGTTTCTTTAACAACACCAACTATCAGGTAAGGTTGTTTCTACTTTACAGTATTTTTATTAATGTAGTTATGAATAAATGCAGGCTCTTTCAGTTTATAATATGAAAAATCATAAGGACTGGTAGAGTAGAATCTGTTCATTTTTTTCCTATATTCAAAAGCAATGTCAAATGTAACTCTCAGCATGGCTTGCTTCAAAGGAGAAAATATACTTGATCACTAATTACTTAGCAATAGTGCTTCTAAAGAATATTTCCCATAGGTCTCAGCAGATGGAGAAGACAACACTTTGTAGCATTCAAATCAATGAACACAGTTAAACTGTAACTATAACCGGGAAGATCATATCGCCAAACTCTCAGAGATCAAATAAGAAAACCCAAAAGACTAGAATCCTATTATGTGAATATTTTAATACAGTGTATTCAGGGGTAGATTTTGACAACTTATTTGGTATTTTAGAAAGTAATTTTACTTTTTAGAAAAAGTATAAGGAAGTCATAAAAGTCAAATGATTTGCAAATTGATATCAATACATTTGAACAAGTGACACTAAATATTAAAAAATAAAAAATAGGGAGTTTCCTGGTGGTGTAGTGGCTTAAGGCTTCGGCACTGGCGCTATCAGCACTGCGGCCTGGGTTCGATTCCCAGTCAGGGAACTACCCACATACTATAAAAAATAAAAAATAAAAAATAAAAATAAAAAATATACGTTAGGAAATACATAAATACAAACCTTTAATTTGACAACTCATTTATCACACTCAAATTTCTTTGGCAGCTTAATTTTTAGTTTCCAAAGGTGATCTGACTTAAGCCTCTGTAACAGTTTTTAAGCATAAAATATGATGATGTTTAAAGAACGAAGAAAAAGTTTTACCTCTCATCATTTATATGCAAAATAGTTGAAACAACAAAATTCCAGTTTACCAGAAAGTTCATTTTGTGGTTTGAGGCCCTAAAATTAATACAATTTCTCAAACTCATGCTTGCATTTTGAACATAAATTAATTATAAAGCTATCTATAGGACTTTAAAAGTATAGAAACACCAGCCAAGAGAGAAGTAAGATGTCTTGTAGAACTTGTCATTTGTGACAAACCTATCTTGTTCCATTCTCTTCTATTTATATTCCTTGTTTGTTTTCCCTCATACTTAGAGTATAACAAATTGGTCCACTGACTGCTCACCATAAAATAGCCTTGAAAATACTTGAAAACTATAATAGAGTAACTATTGGCGAATCTTACTTTGAGACTCTTGACGCATTCTGTGTTCCCAATGAGGAACTTTGATATATTCATGGAAGTAGAAGGTTTTCAATCCACCTTTTCTTAAATATTAATGAATGACTGGAAGTACCTCTAGAAATTCACTGCACATCATGAATTTAAACATTTTTCACAGGTTTTGTTGTTGCCAACCTCAGAAAGATGAATAATAACGTATGTTGTTTTCTCCCCCTCCCTAGATTGGTGATTCTTTTAGTGATTCCAATAACCCATGCGTCTCCTACTCCTGCCACAACACTGGTTTTGTTGCAGTGGTCCAAGATTGCCCAAAGCAAACCTGGTGTGCAGAAGTAAGCCATATTCTTAAGTAATAAACAACAAGATTAAGTTCTCATTTTCAATACAAACACGATCTGTTTTCTTTCTCATTTGAAAAAGTTTGTGTCTGGCCAATAGACATAAATCTCTTGTGGATTTCATTCCAGGTATCTCATCCACCTTTTATTGTCAAGTATATTTTTCATGTCAAAGTACATTTTCAGGTTTTATCAAACTTAATCTAATGTTACTCCAGAAGCTGTAAACTACTATAGAAAGCATTTTGCTATTTTCAAACAAATAAAAATCCCTAGTTTTTTTTAAGGCTCATGGACTCAGGTTTATAATTTCCTATAAAAATAAAAAAACTTTCCTATGACCCAACAATTATTTAACTTCAGCTCTTTCTTTGTGTCACAATCTTCATTTTTGTCCCCTCAAAATATGGGGAGAATTTTGTATTAAAGAATGCTTAAGTGTAAACTATTTAAGGAAAGTTTAAGCTTAACTAATGTTTGTATCTGAAAATATAATTGATAATACAGCTTAAGGCTTTCTTTTTAAACTTCAATATTGGTTGGATTTCAACATTTATTGAGTTTTTTTTGAGTTCTGAGACACTAATAAGTTTAAAATTATGAGAGCTGTCCAGAAAGTATCCAGCCATGTAATATGAAAAATGGAGGCACTTATGGCTGGATTTTTTCTGGACAGCACTTGTATACTAACATGTGAGGTAAAATTCCTGCCTGTGAGAGAGTGTCTAGTAGTAATGTCATTATTAAAGTATTTTTCAATTAAAATAAGTAAGGAGTAATTTTTTATTCCTTTGCATTTTATTTTAAAGAAAAATTTAGTTTAAATATTGTTTTCTCCTTTTGACTGACTTAAAAAAGTTAGCATAGCTGTTCAATCTCATTTTTATTACCACTCTTTCCATCTGTGCTTATTGATCTGAGATCAGCATGTTTACCTCCTCCGTTTCCCCACTTTGTGATGCTATTAATATTTTAATAAGTTAAGAAATGTTATACTACTTGTAGGAAATTACAGAAGTTTTTGAGTCTTTTTTTCTTTGTCTTTCACCCATACAGGGAGACAGAGTCTATGATTCAAAAAAATGTTGCTATACATGTAAGTAAAATTAAGCTCCACATGCAGAGAAAATAGAAAGTGCTGAAAAACATTTAGTGTTTCTTTAAACCAAAATGGCAAATCACTAATAGAAAGTTTCCTGTGTTTTTAACACAACAGATACTCTAACCTAGGTTCATAAACTAACAATTGATATTTATATATTAATAGAATGTATTATAATTCCTTGTTCATGTTGGTTGGAATATTCTTCCTAGTAAAGAGCAGTGATGCTTACAAGGGAAAAACTTTAATTTTAATCGAAGAAAATTTAATTTGCTTTAACATCAGCAGGTTTTGTTGTCAATTGCTATATTAGATTATTAGGATGATCAGCAATGAGAAAATGTTTATCAAAAGCAACCCTCCATCTTCCCTTCCCTCCCCACTCTCCTTTACTACTTCTATCTCCCTTGTGCCATCCCTCCTCCTCTTCCCCTTCCTCCTTGGTCTAAGGTAGTGATATAGCAATGAAAATAAGATAACATATGGTGAGTATTAAATGGGTACCTTGTGCTAGGTGCTGAGATAGTTCATCCTTTCATTAATATTGTGAAGTAGTTATTATTATTCTCTATGGTTAAGAAAACAGACTTAGCAATTTTTAATTAATGTTCAACCTCATTTGACTCTCTTATCCATTTTGTTTTAGGTAATACTCATTGCAGATCTTCACTTGTGAATGTGACTGTTAAGTACAATGGTTGCAGGAAAAGAGTTGAAATGGCAAGATGCATAGGGGAATGCAAAAAGACTATCAGGTGAGTTGTTCTTTAAATGAGTACTTTAAATGAGTGCATTGATTTTATAACATTGTGGAGGAAATTAAGCTTCTGAAACATTATATAGAAAGTTTTTTACATGAGATCTAATAATAAAGATCTTAATATTGAAGTAGTTTTCTAAATATATCAAGCATACATTTATTGCAAATATATTTATTTTCATTCAGTGGTTACAGAGGGTACTTAAGGAAGCATACTCTTGCTTAAAAGTATGTTTTTAGACTGCTACTTGCATTTTAGATGTAATGTATTACATGTTTTTCCTTTATGTACACTTTCATGCATAGATTAGTATACAGAGAATAATAATTTGGTATTAAGTTGTATATTTAAGTATCTGTTTTATATTTTTGCACCATAAGGCTGTAATATGAAATTATAAATTTCCATTTTATATTTCTTTTCTTCTTTCTTTTGGACTTATATATTGCTTATCACTGTTCCATGTTAGAAAGGTATGAGGAAGCATTGTAGTGCCAGTTGTAGGAACATAATAAATTGGTTGAAAAGCTTGCTAAATCACTTAGACAATTAGAAGTTGACCATTGATGTCAATTTATTTAAAAATATAATTCCAAAAATATTTACTACTGAATTTATTTTTAGGTACAATTATGACATCTTTCAGTTAGAGAATTCATGTCTTTGCTGCCAAGAAGAAAACTACGAATTCAGAGAAATTGCTCTTGACTGTCCCAATGGCAGTACTATACCTTACAGGTACAGGCACATCACGCTGTGTTCTTGCTTAGACAAGTGCCACCACTCTACGGCCTCCACGGCCACTTAATGTTAACATTACCTTTTCAATTGTAACAAGCAGGTATTTATAAGTGAACAAAAAACTAAACATTTGCATGTGACTCAGAAAGCAAATTGTAATTATGAGGTGTTTTGTTCTTTTGTTGACTGGATCTGAAAAATAAATAAAAATTTTGCAAGCAATTAGCAACTGTGTTTATTTTCTAGTGATAAGAATTCTGCAAGTCCAGGAGAAACTGGGCCATCTCATGGCTCTCCAATATATTCTTCTTCTTCTCTCTTTCTCATGAGGCCATTATTTTGTTTTGTTTCTTCTTTGCACAGTTCAACTGAAAATGCAGCCTTTGTTCTCTCGTCTTACTTCTCCATGCCAGTTACATCACCGCTTTCATTCTACTACAACTCCCTCTACTTAGGACACCAGCAACCTCCTTATATAATATTTCTGTAGGGTCTGATATCATTTTCACTCTTCCTTTCTTGACAGTTTTTCTTGCTGTTACTGTGACATCATTTTTAATGAACACTCCTACAAGTTGTGAACACCCTCACTTTTGCAAGTTCTTTAAATCTCAGTTCTCCAAAGTTGCACTTTGTTCCTCTTCTCACTTTATTCAGGCTCCTTAGATTATTGTATCAACACAGGTAGATGTGTTTATGCACTGAGGATTTCCAATCTTATGTCCAGGTCCAGCGTCTTCTCTGAATTACAGACACATTGATATAACCCTAACATTGCAACTCTAACTCAATGTTCTTTAGGTACCACAAACTCAGCAAGACCACAACTAATGTCATTCTCCTAACCCACTCCTCTACATGTACTTTGTATACCCATTGAGGTAGTTAGCTAGAAGGAGAAGTTGAGGTTCATTAACATCATAACTGTCATCTTCAGTACATTTTTTACTACTTTGCTGCCTCAGACATATATTCTTCTTCCATACAAATATTTCCAAGTGTGCTTTGTACCACCTTATTTGCATATTTAAAACATGTAGTTATTAGGACTCATTTTCTTCCCAAACCCAATTTATCATAACCAATTTATATACTACTCACCTTTCTACATTAGTTCAACTATTGGTAAATTTAACCAATTGAACCACTGTTCACATATGGCCAATGATGGAGGAAAAAAATTCATATGTTAGTAAACTGGTAACTGCCAACAAAAGGAGAATAATAATTAAATATGGGTGGATATCACAGGTCTCACTTGTACATTTGGTCCCAGGCTTTGACTTTCTTCTATTTTCCAACTTTTTCTTCTTAGTTCATACCAAAGTTTTTAGTTGGAAAAATTATGAAAGGTTTGAGCCCTTAAAAATCCAAATGGATGAGATTGTGGGAGCTTTTCATTATATCTTTACCTTAGGGAATAATAAAACACAGAGTTAAAAATAATACCTGTATCTCAGCCCTTACTGTGTAGCAGTAACGCTATTTTTTTTGATAGTCAGAATTGATCATCCCAGACAATATAATGATAGCATTTTCTGCTTAGAACAGCTGCTGTAAAGTCCCAAAAGTCCCAAAATGGCTAGCATGGAGTTTTAGCAAATGGAAAAGAATGTAAATATTGATTTCTGGTTCAGCTAATATAGCTCATCCTGTAATCAGCACACCAACCTCCCAAGAAGTATCCCTCAGCTGGTGTCAGAGTAGAGTTCTTAGTAAGCCAGGCTTTAAGGTCTATTGTTCATGAATAATAAACCAAGATAAAATCATTGATATACCTATTTCCTTTCTTTTTAAATTTTGAAACAAATTTCTCAGTTGGAAAGTATGCTGTGCAGCATTTCATGGTAGTAAATAAAATATTCAGTAATCCCATGCATAGCAGCTCTTCCTGAGGCATATTAGACACAAAATGAAATCAATACTTGATTATATCAGAGAAAACAAGTACTGTTTTCTCTCCATCAGAAAAGGATAAAAGTTTCCACTTGATACCAGGTAGTTGAGTCAACTTCATGATGATGCCAAATAGGAAGATCACTTTATTATTAGCATTATGGAATTCATACTTGTTCAGTGTAGGAAATTTAGGTTTTAGATCCCTTGTATGACTTCCACTCCTGCCATAATTGCTACCTTGTTCATGAACCTCGTTGTTGGAGGAGGTCATCAAGAAGATGTGACCTCCAGTTGACCCACACACTGGACCCAGGCAATTAGAGGCTCCTTACCCTTCTCCTGTCCTTGGAATGATTCCCTGAACTAAACACTGCCCTAAAGACACAGACTTGAGATAGTAAGGTATTGAGACCATTTGGATGGTATACATGACTAAACTCAGTTAAGGCCTCTATATAAACTTTTAAGATTTTTTTGTGGGTGAGTGAGGAGACGTACTCATCTCGTGGCTCCCCAAGAAAACCTGTAAGTGACTTTGCTTATTAAAATCTGTCACCTACCAAACTGGAGTGGTTTGCCACTTTCTTTGGTTTCCCCTTGCCCTCTGTGTATAGGGGCCAATTTACAAAACAGCACTCATTTAACAACTACTGCACAGGATGAGTAGGACTTACTGACAAACACAGACTACAACAATTACAGTTAACACATACTGTTAGTTACCTGATGCTCCCATGAAAATTCCTGGTGAGGAATGTCTAGTAAATACCCACTTAGTTATGTTCCAACCTGGATCTATTCTGGGTGACCCAAATGATTTATCTAAACCTCCTTTATGTCATCCTCCAATTCCTCTTCGTTTGAGTCCTTTGGGTTGGGCCAATCAGTGTCCTCTCCTACATAGGACTGCTGTGTCAAGACTATAAAATGTGGCTATTTTATGTAATGTGCAGAAATCAATACAGCGAGTCAAGCAAAAAGGAAGAAATAGACATATGTTTCAAACAAAGGAACCAGATAAAGCTCCAAAAACAGATCTTAATGAAACGGAGATATGTAATTTACTTGATAGAGAGTTCAAAATATCAGTCATAAGAATGCTTACTGAAGTCTGGACAGCAATGCATAAATGAAGTGAGAATTTCAACAAAGAGATAGAAAATATAAAAAAAAAAATCAAACAAATTATAAAGCTGAAGAACACAGTAACTGAATGAAAAAATTTAATAGAAGGGTTTAGCATAAGAGTAGATTAAGTGGAAGAAAAAAATCAGCAAACTTGAAGATAGGAGAGTGAAATGTATCCAATCAGAGAAGTAAAAAGAAAAAAGAAATGAAATAGAGTAAAGATAATTTAAGGGACTTACAAAACAACACCAAGAGGACCAAGGTACACAATATGGGGGTCCCAGAAGGAGAAGAAAGAAGGAAAGGGGCAGAAAGTTTATTCAGAGAAACAATGGCTGAAATCTTTCCTAATATAGAGAAAGAAACAGACATCCAGATCCAGGAAGCCCAGAGATTTCCAAATAAGAAGAATTCAAAGAGATTCCTACCAAGACACATTATGATTAAATTGTCAAAAGTTAAGCCAAGGAGAGAATCATAAATGCAGCAAGAAAAAAGCAACTTATTGCTCTCTTTAGCTCTCCCCACCTCCCCAGCACACACCCTTGGTCTTAGATTCTGCTATTTACTAAAAATTTCTCTTCTATCCATTATCTGCTTGGATTTCCAAACATATTGGGCTTAGTTAGGTAATTTTGTTAAAATAGTATGTGGCTTAGGCAACACTGCCTCCCAAAGTATTTCTATTGCTATAAGCAATAGCTCCCCGGTTCTCTGATGTTCAGGAAATTTCTTTGCTGTTACACATTATTCATGGAAATGGAAAGAGTTGCTTACCCATATTCCTTGATTTGCATGGGGCTAGGAGTCTTATGACCATGAGCCTGCCATGAGGACTTCAGTCATGAACAGACCTGTATTTCTATGAAGATTAGGATTATATTAAATTATATTAGAGATTGAGCTCTTAATGATGCCAGAGTCCTCACAAAACATCAGCCACTGTTTCTCCAGAGGCTCATGGGAGAGCTGCACGCTTTAGGAACAATGAGAAGGGTCTATAAGCTGCCCTTATACTGTTATCTAGGCTTGTCCCAGTGGAGTGCGAAATAGCCCCTTCTCTTCACATAGAGAGATCAGGTAAGGAGACAATGTTATCATGCCTTCTGGATTCTATATTTTTTTATTAATTTCAGGTGTACAAACAAGATAATGATTAGACATTTACATCCCTCACAAAGTGATAATCCCAGCAAGCCTACTGTCTATGTGACACCACACATAGCTCATTGATTATAATCCCTATACTGTACTTTATATCCCGTGAATATAGATATATGAGGGCTGTCCAGAAAGTGTCCAGCCACATAATATGAAAAATAGAGGCATTTATGGCTGGATATTTTTCCAGACAGTGTGCGCGCATGTGTGTATGTGTTTATGGGGAGGGAGGGAGAGAACACAGAAAAAAATGGTCAAAGATACTCATGCAAATTTTACAACTTGAAAATAGTATAATGAAGGAAGTAAAAGTATCCCTCTCAATGTTTCACTGTACCTCTTTCCAGAGATAGCCCCGTAGTCACCAATACTGTTTGCCATCATTTTAATAATATGCATATGGATTTATTGGTTTATTGTTTCTAAACAGCTTTTATGTTCTCCCTGCCATGAACTATAATATAAGGAGATTAGAACGTTCTTCTCCTTGAACTTTTTCTGTTTCTCCCCATCTTAAATTTTTGAAGTTATTATTTTTACAGAAAAATTATAACATTTACATTCTACTCTGTAAGTGTAATTGTCTTCATTCTTTTCAGTAGATGACTCTATACATAGAAAACTAAAAGATAACATTTATTGTGTTATGACTTTATAAACATTATTCACTGTAGAATCTATCATTTGATTCAATCTAAAACAAAGGAAATGTGATCCAATGTCATTAAACATTCACTTCTTGAAAGAGACTCTTTTAAATGAAACAATTATAGATTAATTTTTTTTAAAAAAACCACCTTTTTCTTCCTTCAGGTTTTATTCCTCAGTCATTCTTTCTAAAGTCCCATGTGAACCTCCTTTTTACTTCCCTTTTTATTATGCCAGATTATGCCCATAGTCATTTTATTCCATAGGATATTTCCAAAAATTTTTTGTTTTGCTCATATAATTAGTAGTTTGATAATCCAAAAACCATTTTTCTAAACATATCACCCCTCTGTCTTCAGCACTGTTGATATATCTGATTTTATTTTTGCTTTGGTGACTTTTCCCCCTTCTCTCTTTATCTTTGGAGTTCTGAAATTTCACCAGGACATGTCTAGGTTTAACTAAAAATTGTTATCCCATGCAGCACTTGGTAGTGCCTTTAAAACTGAAGGTTACCATTTTTCTTCCATTACTTCTTTCATTACTTTCTCTCTTTTGTTGTTTCTGTTTTCTCCTTTTGGAATCATTCTAAACAGATTTTTGATTCCCTGGATTTAGTTCAACTTTTCTCATAACTTTCATCTCTTCCCTCTTTGCAATGAGAACCTCTCAGATTGATTTTCCAAGTTACTAATTCAGTTGCTAACTGTGTCCATTCTGCTGTTCAGCCCATCTATTACATTTTCTTTTTAATTTCTTTTTTTTTTCACAACATCGCGTGTCATCATAAATGAATGCAGAAGTAGATATGAGAATCTATATGTCCTCTATTAAGCCAGACATTAAGGAGCAAAAATATAAAATAATGTCACTCTTCTCATCAATATCTTTTATAAAATATAGTTATATTATCTAAGCTATGTTTTATGTTAATGTAATTATTTTCAGATGAGTTAATAAGTATTTTAAACATTTTTCAGTTTTAACTTCTCATATGATACATATTGATATAATTCACAGAAACTAAAATGAAGGGGGTTCTCAATTTTTAAGATTATAAAGAGCCCTGAGATCAAAGAATTTGAGAATTGCTGCTCTTGTCATATTAGTTCTGAGCTGATATGGAAATTAACCTCCATTTAAGGGTGTAACAGGGTAGCTTTGAGTATTCTGGTCTGAATCATATTTCCAGATCTGATCTCCAAATCTCTTAATTAACCTAGGATCAAACTGATGTCTAGATGCAGAATAATCACTCTATAATCAAGTGTTTGGTGGTGGTAGAATTGAAAATTATTTACTCAAGAATCCACATAGGAAAACTGTGTACTTAAAAAGAAGAAGAAATAATAGCATTAGCATCTTTAGTTTTGCTTCATGGAGGCTTTTATTGGAGGATTGATGATGATTATGATGCTACTAAGTGCTCACTGTGTGCTTGGCATATGCACTATCTAATTTATTTTGATTCAACAATCATGTAAACTATGTTCTAATGTTATTCCTATGAGAGAGTCAGTAAATTGCCCAGTATGATGCAACCAAGAAGTTGCAAGGTTGGATTGAGAAATCAAGCCTTTCTCCCTCCAAAACCCATTACTCTTGGCTGTGAAGAAAAGCAGTGGGAATTGCAATCCTGACACTGTTATTGAACACATATGATATGTAAAGAACTGTAGTGAGTCTGACAGTGACACGAGTAACATAAAACTTGATCCTTTTCCCTATCCAGTTTACAGTCTAATTGACCAGATGACTTACATACTTGAAACAATTAGAAAATTGTATAACACCATATTTGCTAAGTTGTATGGTGCAGACTGGACTGTAGGCCCAGGTGTATTGCAGAGAGGAGTCAAAGAAAGTTTTAGAAGAAGGCAGGTTTATAGCTTGGCCTAAATAGGGTTTGGCAAGTAGGAATGAGGAGGGGAAAAAAGCTATTCTAGGCCTAGTCTAAGCAGGCATACACATGAAATGCAAATAGGGTTTTGTCAGTATCTTCAAGTTCTCATGGCTTGGCCTTGCTAGACCAGTGAGGAAAGGCATTCCAAACACAACCTAGCTCTACTCTCTAAGGTTTGAATGTGGATATCTTTAGCAGAAATGTTCCAGAAGATAATAATTGTATTAATAGGGTGACAAAATAAATTATTGTGTAGTAGTAAAAGACACTTCTGAGAGTGAAAGAGGACACTAATGAAAATTATACCAGGAAACACTTGTAACTGGAACTGTGCTGGGTACATTGGGACATATGTCACCCAAGAATATTAACCATAAACACATGCTGTCTGATTTCTGTTAGATTCTCTCTTGTAGATTTCCTGGTATAGTCTCCTAAGGGGTTATTCAAAACTAATGTTTTTTTTTCACTGGGGGTTGCGACCCGTTAGTGGGTCATTAAATCAATTTAGTAGGTGGCACTAGCCTTAAAAACTAGAATTGTAATAAAAACATCAGTATATTACACATAGTAAAAATAACAGTATTTTGTTTAATCATACATATACAAATATACCCATGTATGCAATGTACCCAGGATAAAAGTATCCAGTACTACTGAAAAATAAATTATTTGATCACCCTGTTAACAGAAGTAATATATATTTACATATATAATTAAAACAAGATATCATGAACTAATGTACGAGGACTGTCCAGAAAAAATCCAACCATAAATGCCTCTATGTTTCATATTATATGACTGGATACTTTCTGGACAGCCCTCGTATACTGTATATTACAATAAAGATAATATGTAATATATAAAATTTTATATATGTATGTATGTATATTTGGACAAGACATCTGCCTCATGGTCTAAATTAACTGTGCAAGCTCCAGCCAACATGCTTGCAATCCAGTGAGGAGGAATTATACTTTCCTAGAAGTTGCATTCTACATATTTACTTACATCTTATTGTCTACTTCTTGAGCATATGACTATACCACGTTCCAGAAGAGACTGGGAAATAGCCTTATGCTAATATAAATAGTAATTTTTAAAAGCGTGGTTAAAAGGAAATAGAATGGATTCTATTCCTAAAAAGGGGGATGTTAGGTTTTGGGGAAGATAATTGTTTCTGAATATTGGGCTCACATGACCATTGGGAGGCTGGAGGGATGGGTAAAATGGGTGAAGGTGGTCAAAATGTACCAACTTTCAATTATAAGATAAGTATATTCTGAGGATGTGTTGTGTAGCATGGTGACTAGTTAACAGTACTGTATTGAATTAAATGTAATATGATATTGTATTTGAGAGGTGCTAATAGATTACATGGTAAAAGTTCTCATCACAGGAAAAAAATTTTTTATAATTTTGTGAGGTGATGGATGTTAACTAAACTTATTGTGGTAATCATTTTGCAATATATACATATATCAAATCATGATATTGTACACTTGAAACAAATACAGTGTTATATGTCAATTTAAAAATGCAATGATCAACAACAACAAAGTGGTCAAGATTCTAGGGTTGCTTAGCTGACTGGCTGAGCCTAATTTATGTGTCTGCCTGACTCTAAGCTTGTGTTGAGATAGGGAGAAGGAGGATTTTGTGTTTTTGACTTCTGTAGTAGGAAGTCAGCTTTATTTTCCATTAGAAGAATTCTCTAAAATGGAGATTGGGGTTCTTTAAAGATGTGCGCATGGGTGTGTGTGTGTGTGTGTGTGTGTGTGTGTGTTGGGAGGGTGGAGAGTTGGATGTCAGGCATTCAAAAGTGTCCTCTATTCACTATTCTGCAAAATGAAGGAATTGAATGGAACATTCTCAAAGATAAATTTTGGATCAAGTGTCATGGTGGAGTCATGCTTGATGAGCTAACTCAACTCACATTTGTAATGCCTTCTATCTTGCTTGCTTTCATTATAGAAGCAGGAAAATCAGGAAACTCATTTTTTTTTCTTCTCTTAAATATGGGAGCACCATCTGGCCTTTGAGATATAACTGAAAGTTTGTTGAGATTTGATAGGAAAGATTTTGTTTCTCTTTCTAGTTTAAATGAATGGATGCCACCAGTACCATCTGGGGGCTTCTTTTTTCCAGTCACAAATGCAGGTACAATGCCAAAAATTATGACAGCCATCTTGTTACCATGAGGCAGCAGCCATGATAATGAAAGTCTTACATATTACAGAATAGAAAGAGCTTGGATTTATACTTTTGAGTTGCTGAATCATCTCTACCTTTAAATTTCTTGTTATGTCAGAAAATAATCTAGTTTAAAAAGTCAATCTTACTATTTTGTACTATTTGCAATCAGGATTCCTAACTTCAATAGCTTATAAGTATCATACACATTTAATGAAGGTACAGATGAATGTAGGGCTATAATAACAAGATGTTATTCTGTCTAACTAGATTTCTTTTCCTTCTGACTTTTGAATGACCAAATCATACTCATTCTTTATGGCACAGCTTAAATGCCATAGTCTTTACTAAATACATATATGATGCCCATTTATCTCATTTCCTTCATCTTTCTACCCCCACTATCCCGAATCTTGCTTTCCTTCTAGTTTTTAAAATAGTGTCATTGAATTTACTTATAGTTCTAAAAAGTCTATTTTAATTTTAATGGCTTTGTCACAAATTACATTATATGTATTACATATTACATGTTACATATCATATTATATATATACATAATACATTATATATGAATTATATATCATATATTACATACAATTTTTGGATTTTTTTAGTTAATATTATATTGTTAGGATTCATTCATATTGTTGTGAGCCTTAGTTATTTATTGTTGTGTAACAAATTACCCCAAATGTCGGTAGCTTAATATAGCACACATTCATTATCTCATAGTTTCTGTGGATAAGGAATCAGGGCACAGCTTAGCTGGATGTTTTACTTTAGAGTCAGTGTGGGGCCACCATCATCTGAAGTTTCAACTGAGGCAAACCCACTTTTAAGCTCACTCAGCATTTGCTGGTGAATTTAAGTTTCTCATGGGCTATTGGACTGATGACCTCAGTTCTGTATCGGCTGTTCGCTGAGATTGCCTGCTGTTTCTTGAAAGGTGGCCCTCTCCATCATAGACCATGAGAAAAAGACAGGGAGAGAATACCAACAAGACAAAAGTCATAGTCTATTGTAACTGAATTAAGGAAACGACATCCCATCACAATAGAAGAAAGTCACTATGTCTAGCCTGTGTTCATGGGCAGAGAATTACACAAAGGCATGACTCCCAGGGAGCAGGGTGAGGGACTTCGGGAAGAGCCATGTCTGAGCTGCCTACCACATGGTATATCACTGTAATTTAATCACTTTAACTAATATATATTATTTTGTATAAATATGCCACAGTTCATGCTCCCATTCATGGGTATTAGTTTTTAGTTTTTCTTTTTTCTCCACCCAGAATTTTTGCTGTATGAACACTGATGCTCCAAACAGTTGGCATCCAGCACAAATAACACCCCCTTTTTTTGAGCTGGTGATTTATACCAAAGTCATAAGCATGTAATTCTGTAAGATAGTAATATCATAACTACATTAACATAACTACTTTAAAAGGGGCATTATTTCTGCTGGACCCTGTGTATATGACGGGACCATGCCACTCTTCTCTGAATCATTTCCAATTTAATATGTATTCTGCCAGAGTGAACACTATTAAGACTTCCTTGATTAATTCTATCTGGAATTAATCTTGTCCCTTCTAAATTTCTATAGTACTTCATCTCTTATGATACTTACCATCTGTCACCTTTTATTATACTTACTTTGCACATGTCACCTTTTCTCCCTTGAGAAAGTAAGTTGTTGAGAGCAGGAAATAAATCTGATTCTTCTTTGTAATTCACATTATGTCTACACAACACTTAGTATATTATTAAGCTTTTAGTAATATAAATGACTGAGTGACTGAATTCTGTCTAAACTTCAGTGCCTGATTTTTTAAGGTCTTAAGAATCTGGATCCAGTGATCCAGCTTTGTTTCTCCCTTCTCCGCAGCATGGACCTGTGTAGGTGAATCTCTTTAAAATTCTTTAGCTCACACTGATCACTTCTCCTTTGCATATTGAATTTGCTATTTATATCACCTATTCAGCATTTTATTATATATTCAGGCAGTGTATTGACTTACGGTAGGTAGACAATAAACTTCGTTAATTGAATAGATGAACACCGTATTTTGTAATTATTGTCAACCAGTTAATTATTTTCATCCCATCTGTATTGTCAGTGGACTGAACAAATAAATAAATAAATAAATAAATACTGATTTTTCTCAGTAGACTTCTGTTATTTATTTATTTATGTTTGTCTTAGGTAGTTTTGGAGTTAATGGAGGTAGAGGGACCCCCAGAGTCATAGAGTTCAGGAAAATCATTATTTTTCTCACAGCAAAAGGAAGATGAAGAAGCTGAAGATGAAGAAGAGAAGGAGGAGCCAGAGGAAACAGGTACCAGTAATCCCTTCCTACAACCTGCTCTCACAGGGCATGTTTACAGAAGATTTTTGAAGATCCTGAGAACCCTCATCATAACCAAACCACGAAACTCCTCTTGGAAGAAGACACAATGGGGAGAAATTTGTCGTATGCAGCATGCGTGGTTGGGCAAAGTGATGTGATTATAGCTTTGGCAAAATACAAGTATGGTGTGAATCTGAATTAAAAAAACTGCCAGAGGTATGTTGTCTTTCTTCTCATATCAGTACTACTTATGACTGTAAAAGTGTTATGTACTATCTTTAAAGTTGGATAAATTTGATGTGCCTGCTTTATATTTTGCACTTATTATATATGTACACATGTATATGAATATATATGTATATACATGTTGATACAGTATAGCATAGAAGTCAAGGTCACAGACTTCACTGTTTATTTGCAAGTTATGTAATTATGTTCTTTCTCTGCAAAATGGGACTAATAATTCTATTTTCTTTTACAGATGTTATGAAGATTAAATGAGATAAATACAAATACCTCATAGTACTTGGCACAGAGTAAATTGGTAACCAGTTAGTGCTTAGTAATATTATTGCAGTGATGAGTCTTGAATAACTCATTTGATTTGAGTATCTTCATTTTGTTTCGGTTAAACATTCTTGCACTGCGCTGCAGCCTGGAGTCGTTTGGAAGCATAGAAAGAACCAGTGGAATTGGACGTCAACGCGGAAGCTCTAAACTTCCGGAAAAAACAAGCCTGAGATGTTGCTGCTCGGTCTTCCCAAACTGCCTGTGTGGACTTCCTGGACTGGGCAGGTAAGGAAGCTCACAGGGTTCGGCAAACTGACTGGCTCATCTGTGCCCTTTCCTGCATGTATGCAGTGCTTCAATCAGAGGTTAAAAAAAAAAGCACTTTTTTTTTGAGTTTTATTAATATTGTGTGTACATCATTTTTACAGCTCTGGAAAATACAGCTTAGAGATTTCAGGGAGAATACCTGTGTAACTGTGTATGTGTACAAACAGCGGCTGAAAAATTAGTATTTAGGAAATTCACGGCATTCACTTTGCATAGTTATTTGCATTTGCGTTTTTAGCAGGCATTTATTTTTATATCATTTTATTTATTTAATTATTTTCCCATTTTAATTTTTAAAAATTTATTTATTAAATTTTTTGGGGTGACATCGGTTAGCAAGATTTATAGATTTCAAGTGTACAATTCTGTAATACATCCTCTATGTGTTGCATTGTGTGCTCACCAACCACAGTCAGTTCTCTTCCATCCCCTATATTGGACCCTGCCTCCCTCCTCCACCCCCATCCCCCCTTAACCTTTAGTAACCACTAAATTTTTGTCTCTGTCCATAAGTTTTTGTTTCTTTATGTTTGTCTTATTTCTTTGTTGCTTTCAGTTTTATATCCCAAATATGAGTGAGGTCATTTGGTTCTTGAGTTCTTCTGTTTAACTTATTTTGTTTAGCATGATAAGCTCAAGATCCATCCATGCTGCTGCAAAGGGCAGTGTTTCACCTTTTCATGTGGCTGAGTAATATTCCATTGTGTATGTGTATATGTACCACGTCTTCTTTATCCAGTCATCTATCAAAGGACTCTTTGGTTGTTTTCATGTCTTGGCCACTGTTAATAATGCTGCAATGAACATAGGGGAATACATATCATTGCAGACAAAATTTCATATTTTTTGAGTAGATACCCAGGAAAGGAACTGCTAGGTCATATGGTAATGCTATTCTTAATTTTTTGGGGAAACTCCATACTGTTTTCCATAGTGGATATGCAAATTTACATTCCCATGAGCAATATATGAGGGTTATTGATAATAATCATTCTAACAGCTGTGAGGTGATACCTCATTGTGGTTTTGGTTTGCATTTCTCTAATAGCTAGTGAAGTTGAGCAGTTATTTTATCTGGTGTATGTTTTTAGCAGGCACTAATTAAGTGCACATTAAGCATAGCACTATTGTAGGTACAACTTTGGGTAGGTGGGGGATGATCAGCTATAGACATATCCTACAGTTAAATAACAATAAAAGAAAGAACAATTAAGAGTCGAAATCAGCAGAACAGGTGGTACATGCTTTGGAGTGGTCACAGAATGTGAAGTCAGGGCACATTGGAGCTGAGCTAGGTCTTGAAGAATCAATGAGAAAAAAGGGTGTGAACAAAATCTTAAGGAGCTGGGGATTAGAGTGGCATGTTGAGGGATGGACCACGAGTGACAAAACTGCCTTATGGGAACAGCAAGGCAGTTTGCACAGGGAGACTACAGCCTGGGCAGAGTAATGAGAGGAAGTACGTGGGCTCTGGAAACAGATTGTTCAGTTTAAATGCTGGTGTCTCCACTTAAAACCTATGTGACCTTGGACAACTTTTAAATTCTTTATACCTCAGTTTTATTTTCTAGAAAAAGGGGTCAATAATAATTCCTACCTCTTGGGGTTGTTTGTGAGAATTAAATGAGATGATACGAAACTCTTAGCATAATGCATGGTGTGTGGTCAGTTCTTGAAAAATGCTATAATTACAGCCAGATTATACCCTTAAATGCCAGGCTAAGGTGTTTTCACGTCATTTCTGTAACCACTGGGAGCCACTGAAAAATTTTATGTGGAAGGAAAGAGGATCAAAGTGATAGATTCATCCAGTAGCAATGAGGAGCTTGTTTATCAGTAAAATGCTGGGGACTGGGAAAGTTAATAGAAATAAGGAAATTGAGGGAAGGAAGCACATTTTGAATGAAGAAGATGAGTTATACTTTGTGGATTATTTTATAGGTAATAGTTTACTTGTACTAAATGTTTACTAGGGGCAATATTTCTGTCTATACCTTCAATTTTATGATTAAATCTGTAAGTAAAAACAAATAGCAAAGAATTTAATTGATTTCACAATGAATAGTTCTTATAGGTGAAATTCACATTACATAATTTAAAGTCATTTTTGAAGAATGACCCATAGTACTTAAAAAACAGAGTTCAGGGACAAATTTTGTGTAACTGTTGTGAAAACAAACAGTTGGGGCTATGAGTGTGGAGTTTCATTGGTTTCCTTCTCTCTAATATCCATCTGTTTTAGTTTGGGTTCTTACATTCTTGAGGAGATTATACCTAACATTTCCTGGTGATGAAGATGAAAGAAGACTATAATACTATAAGTATTCTGTTTTGAGATCGGGGATGAAATTGTAAAGATTGGAACTTTATGGTAATGCAGCTCTGGAATGCAGTCAGAACACAAACTACTCAGCATAAAATTGAACATTTTAATTCACACTTAACAAGAGTATAAATCACTTCCATTTCTTGCTCTAGTAATGAGAGTAGGAGGCACCTGGAGAGGTTCAAGGGGTTGAAGATTCCCATCCCCAAAGAGCCCCTCCATAGTGCCGAAAATCCCTTGAGAGGGGAAATTTTTTGAGATTTGGAGACTTTGTAAGTGTTCGAGTCCTCCATTAAATGAAAAACATGTCAGTGTTCTCTTTAAGGGATTTAGCTGACAGTTCAGAACTCTGAAAGGATTGAACAGAATGGAAACAGGGGGCAGGGTTTTGCTGAGGACGACTGTGGAGTTAAGGAGGAGAACCAGGGAAGTCAAACTGTAAACAAATTTCTAATCTGCTGTCACCCAAGGCATCCACTGTTCTTTTCTATTATTTGTAATGACTATGGAATTATCTATTCCTGTCTCAAGGGTTGTTATTTAAAAAGTTTTTTTTTTAAACAAAACGTTATATACCTGATATATTTTTCTGGGAAATTTCAACATGTTTTTAATTAAATCTTCTATCCTAGTCTCGAATCAGTCTCCCAGTTTGTGTTGAAAAGCATAGAAACCATACCTCTCAGAAACTGAGGTGGCTGAGCAACAAAATTCTGAAATACTTTTTAAAAATGGAGACATCTTACCAAAAGTTGAAAAATTTAAGAAAGTTATTTAATTCGTCAAACTGAAAATGGAAAATCTATTTAAAAATTAATCTATCCCTTAATACTTCCATACTTTAGCAATCTGAGTTGGGAAATTAAGTCTTCTTGTGGCCACAGAATTTGTTCAGGTAAGTAAGAAAAGTCACAAATATTATTTAAATCAGAGATTTATTAAAACAGTGAAGATTCTATTCTACTGGTTGGTTAATGATAAGTAACCTAATACTTTAAAAAGAGCAAAAGTCTTCAACTTAACAGTAATAGTGTACCATCTTTTCCCCCAGTCAGCATGGATGCCTTTTTAGTTGAATACAGAGATAACTTTTCAATCTAGACTTCTTTGGAAAGTTGCAGTAAAGGTGACAAAAAATTACAAGGGCTCACAAAGAACCGTTTTTATCTTCAGCTGAGTTCTCTCAATACATGTCTTGAGCAAGCTCCATAACGAGCTACATTTGCATATGGGTGTGTACTGTATCTCCTGGCTCCTTCTCCTCCATTCTTCATTTTCTTCGATGGTCGGTATTTGACTTTTTTAGCCAAAGAACAATGTGGTACTTGACTAAGGTGGTTTGTCAACATTGATGTCGTGGCAGTCAATTTGCAGAGCGTTTGTTGAATGTCATAGAGGGATGGGCTTCGTAGATCTTTGCCAGATGTATCTAAGGAGGCTTGTTTTGCTACCTAAAAGGAGGAAAACATGAATAATATTACAGTCTTTTTCTCCTAATTTCAGTTCAAATTAAATGTTTTCTTGATAGACAAGGGCTGTCTGGAAAAAAAAAATTCAGCCATAAATGCCTCTCTATTTTTTATATTAAATAGATGAACACTTCCTGGACAACTCTTGTATATACTTAAACTCCAAACATTATATATTATTTATAAAGTATAGAAGAAAGATACCCGTGCATAAAAAATGCTTTTATTTTGCCACTATAAAAGATTATATTAATCATTACCAACATCAGCAAAGATTTAAAAAGTGCTTTTTTATGATTAGAGCATTCTGCTGAAATTATTTGAATATTAGCAAAATATTTCCCTTTACCAAACAACCTCCATAAAAATCACAGTCATAACTGTCTAATTGTTGTGAAGGTCAATGACCTTTGAAGCTTACCTCAAAATGTGGTGCCTTTGGCAAAGTGGGAAACTAGTTCAAGTGCCATTTCCAAGAAAGGTTTCTTCACATTGGAAATTAGTTTACAATCCACTTAAAAGCTACATGCCAATGTTTATATACCTAGTCTTCTCAGATCTGGAAGGGACCTAACAGATATCTTATTCCAGATCCTTCATGTTATGGAAGAGGCAACTGAGAAAGATCGAATGACTTCTTCCCTCAGGGCCCAGACAGATAACTTTATTTCCTATACATTCTACTAACTGTACTCACTACTTTCCCAGTGTGTTTTGTGACTTGAAATAGAGAGGGTGGACTGGATTATTTGAAAGACATTCTAACTGTAGCTGGTGCACACAAGACACTTCAGATGCCGGCCGTGAATGGGCAGGTGTGGGTGGAGGGTACAAAGAGGGAAAAGACTTTCTACTCTCCCTCAAAGAAGCTTATAATGTTATGTTTTAAACGCTGATATTTTCTAACTATTGAAGTTTGCATCACTAACTCACCTTTTTCTTGCACTTCTTCCATTTCATCCACAAGTAATGCACAGATAAAACAGATAGGATTAAAAAGATAGCTTCTATGAAAATATACATGAGAGGTAAAAAATCCTGAAATGCATCCATATTAGCAAAATCATAGCATACTTTATCTAGAGGGCAAGGTAGACAGTAAAATAGAGAAGGTTTAGCGACCAGATACTCCACTTCTTCTGGAAAAATATCCCATCCAACCCTTGACCAGACAGTTCCATCACAAATGCAGAAGCTCTCCCTTAAGAGGGAGATAAACAACAGAGAAAAAATCAGGGATAGTCCTTGAATGGACATCTTTTTTTCTCAATTGGGACAATAAAAGTCAATAGCCAAAAACACAGTCAGAGACAGCAGATATGCCCTGAGTAGTAGTTAATACGGTACTACAGTCAAGGCATTTGAAATAGTCTCCCTAGTGTGCAAAACATACACTTGATCATTGTCACATCATCAGTCATAGTGATGTAGGGAGAAATTCTGTGATGTCATAGAGAACTACATTGGAACTGAAAGGTGTCACCTAGCCGATCACCTTGGGTTTCTCATAGATAAATTTCTTTTTTTTTGCTTTTTGCCAGAATGGTTTAAGCATCCTTGATTTTATGAAAAACGAAGACTTTACTAATATTTTTCTAGCTAATAAATTAAAACTGTAATCATATTAATGGAATTTCATGGAAATAATTTACCTATATCTCTTACAATCCTTTTGAAGTTTGTCAGTTTTATATCTCCTTAAAAATATCTGGAGCTATACCATTTCACACAACCTGCAATCTGCTTCTATTTTTTCACTCTGATTGTACTTCATTTAAAATAGTTAAGCAAATATTGAGTGCCTTTCCCTTGTACATATGCATCCTTGGTAGCAATGTGGTGCTATTAGGTAGTGGGTCAGAGGTGAGGAATTCGGCATGGTATGTGAAAAAAGATGAGATGGTGAGATGGCATGCATGTGATAAAAAAGAAACAGAGACTCTGCATTTAAGGATCTTAATAATCTAGAGATAGAAGCAAAAAACAAGATAATAAAAACTTCAAGATACTATAGGCTAAAATGAGAGCTAATTCTAAACATGTAACAGTTGACAGATCAAGGAGTTCCACCTGGAGCAATTAGAAGTTTTATAGAAGTATATATAAATAAGCTTTGAAGAATGGTAGGATTTTGGTATGTAGCAAGCACATAGGGCATCTGAGGTTGAGGAAACCTAATAAGCAAAGAAATTTTGTGTCAATATTCATAAAACAAATATTTACTGAGCACCTCCCTATGTGCTAAATACTGTTCTAGAAACTCAGTGCATATAAAACTAGGTACAAAACAATCGATATGTTCATGGAATTTACTTTCTAGTAAGGAGACACAGAAAATAATATTATCCATGGGACACCATGGAGAAAAATAGAGTGGTTAAGGGGTTTACGACGTTGCCAGCAAATGAATGAGTGAGTGTGTGTGTCATTTTAGTGAGGGCCGTCAGGAGAGGCCTCTTCTGATATGGTGATATCTGATATGCTTGAGCAGAGACCTGAGGAACTGAAGGAGTGAGCCTTGTTGACATCTGGGTGCAGAGGGAGTAGGAAATAAATAATGGATAGGCTCCCTGGATGAATATTGGAAGGAATAAAGCTGGAAAGTTAGCTTGTGGTTAGGTAGATCTTGGGGGAATGTATGTGTATATTTTATTCCGTAATCAATAGGGAGTCATTTATAGAGTTTTGAGGAGAGGAATAACATAAACGTATTGAGTGCTTTACTGTGTACCAGGCACTATGCTGAGATATTTGATTCATCATACTACATTTTTCATCATTGTGACAATCCTATACGGACTGTACTATATTACTTACACATTTTATAAACAGGGAAAATGAAGTTAGAGGGATTAAGCTATGGCTGTGATCTAAACGTTTGTGTCCTCCCCAAATTCACGTGTTGACATTCTAATGCCCAATGTGATGGTATTAGCAGGTGCCTTTGGAAGTGATTAGGATATGAGGGTAAAGTCCTGATTAATGGGGTTAGTGTTCTTATAAAAGAGTTCCCACAGAGCTCCCTAGCCCTTTCTACTATGTAAAAAAGCCCTGGCTATGAAGAGGACTCTCACTAGACCGTAACCATATTGGTGCCTTGATCTTGGACTATCCAGCCCCCAGAATGTAGAGAAATAAATTTCTGTTGCTTTAAGCTACCTAGTCTGTGGTATTTTGCTATGGTAGCCTGAATGGACTAAGACAGGTATGGTGGCATTAAGAGGATGTTTGCAATAATCTCCTTTCCCTGCCAAGTTACCCAAAATAAATGTGTTCTCAATAAATCAGTGTGCTTATTATATAAATGCAGTTTCATGACAAGATCCTTAGTCCCTTCTTCCAACTAATTCCTCCCCTAAACTCCATCCTATATTGAAATTATGGAAACACCACTGACTTCAGGTTACCCAACTATTGGAGTCAAAACCTATCCCTTGGATTCCAGTTTAGGTAATCAATTCTGCATGCAACATAAATGATGGGTTTGAAGTTGTGAAGGGCTGGAAGCAAGAAGAACAGTTAGTCCATACATATTAACACTATTCCAAATGTGGTCTGAATTTGACTCTGGAAGGTACTTCTATTATGTCAAATTTACAGTTAGGCAAATGAGGCTTAGAAGGGTTGTGGGGTACTACAGATGATTCTACTAACTGAGCTTTAGAGTGATTTCATTAAATCTCTCAAAAATTTCTGTTTGGAATTTCATAGGAGTGTGATAATGGTCCCCAAAGATATACAGGTCCTAATCACTGGAACTGGTGACTGTTAAAGGGTAGAAGAAACTTTGCAGATATGATTAAGTTAAAGTTCTTGACATCAGGAAGCTATCCTGGGTTATCCAGGTGGGCCCTAATTACTATCTCAAGTGTCCTTATGAGGAGGAAAAAGAAGGATGTTTGATCAGAAGAGGAGGAGGTGATGCGATGCTGAAGGCAGAGATTGGGGTGATGCACTTTGAAGGTTTGGAAGGGGCTACACATTGAGGAATAGAGACAATTGCTAGAAGCTGAAGAAGATAAGGAACCGATTTTTTCCTTAGAGGTTCCAGAAGGAATCAGCCCTACCACCACCTTGGCTTTAGCCTGGCAAACTGATTTTAGACCTCTGGCCTCTGGAACTGTAAAAAAGATACATTTATGTTGTCTTAAGCCACTAAATTTGTGACAATTTGTTATAGCAGCTATAGAAAACAGATAGAAACAGATACATCAACCTTAAAGTAATATGGTGCTAATCTACGATTTACAATATTCAGTTGTTCCAGCTAGGAAAATGATGAGCCTTTCAATTTATTGAGTCTTCTGTTTCTCTCAAAGTGTTATAATTTTATTTAAACAGATGTTGTAAATTTTGTGATTACATTAGTATGAGTGCTATAATAAATGAGATTATTTTAAACAGTTTTTAAAAAGGAAAGCAATCTTAAATTATTCAAAGAATCAAGAAAGGTAAAGCAAGTGATAATTCATTTATTGGAAATGTCTTTTTTGTTCTTTTCTGCACAGTTGATATTCTAATAGAATATGGTCATTTTGGAATCAGAAGTCACATTTTATTATTTGTTCTTCAAAAATTTTAGCACAATTCTACGAACATAATGAGTACTCCAATGTGCTGTGTTCATTGAGTGTTATCTTTCTTGAAATTCAATGAAAACAACCATAGAAACTCTCCTACACACAGTCTTTTTAAAGCTCTGTATATATAATACTACAGCTGAAACAGGTGAGCATATTTTTTTGGTTTTAGTCTTATTAGTATGCATTTTATGATTTTATTCTTTCAGATGCAAGGCTGACTCTGAAAAACATATATTGCAAAGGTCTCTGCAACTGTTAACAGAGACAGAAAAAGGACCAGAGAGACTCTGTAAAGAAGACAAGGTACAATATTGTGATTACTGCTTGTTTTGAAGTCTTGAGATTTTGTCCTTATATATTTAACTTCTACACTAAGGCTCTAGAGATAGGTGGTGGTCCTTACTGCTGTCTTCTCCTTCTATTTTTCCCTCCCTACCTCTTTTCCTCCTTCCATCCTTCATTTTTTTCTTAATAAGAGATAGTCTAATAAAAAATGAAATGAAATGATATTAAAGAATGCCATAGAGATGTACTAAGCATCTCACCCAACATGAATGAATCTCAGAAATGTAGTGTTGAGGAAAAAAAAAAAAAGAAAAATTGCCAAAATGACATAGATTTTTATAAAGGTCAAAAACAAGCAAAACTGTATTTTTAGGGGTGCCTAAATAGGAGGTAAAACTGTTTGAAAAAGGAAAGCAAAGGTGTAGGCACAGATTCTCATTTTTTCTTGGAAATGGGTAGGGAGGTGAAATTGGGGAGGGCCACAGAAATACTGTTAATAGTATTGGCAATGTTCTGTTTCTTCCATTGATTAGAAGTGTCACTCACTGATACTAATTATTTTGCTTCAAAAATTAGATGTACGTAATATATTTTAGTATGTAGTTTTTAATGTAGCAAATTTTATATAATGGTTAAAAATAAAAAGACACGCAGGTATAAAGATAGCTAATTTAAAGTCAGCTTGCCACATTTATTATGTACTAAGGACTGCATGTGGGCTGGTTTCTTGCTTTGCATATTCACACAGAAGAGAGACACAGGTATCAGGAATGTGGTTTGGTTTTAATTTTTTTCCTGTATCTTCGTACAGGATGTTCTGTGACTTTCTGATGAAAAGGAATTAGCTATTGCTGAAAGCATAGGCATCACCAAGTCTGGGAACATGGTAAGTTACACATTTCATCTGTGGTTTATAAAACATTTTACAAAGTCTCTAAGGAAACAAACAAAATATAGACAAAAATTGTATTAGAATAGCTATTGCAGCTATTTGATCTGCAAAAGAAAAATTTCCTGGCTCAGACAAATAGTACTTGATCAAACTAGTTACTATAAAAGCCTGTTTAATATCTATTTTTAAATACTTAGTTATTTGAACTAGAAAATATTATGTACAGATAGTAATAATTAGAATAAAATTGAAATATCTAAGACAAACTTAATAGATTTTCTTTTCTATTTCCAGTCTTATTGCCTATGGCTGTAACACTTACGTGTTAATTTCACCATGCTTTCCCTTCACTTATATAAACATATGTGTGCACACATATCATTTTATAAGAAAGGTTTTGTATCTATAAAAATAAAATCATGCTATACATATAATTCTTTAATTTTCTTTTTTTCCCTTTTAATTATGTATTTGGGCCATCTTTCCAAATCCATTTCATTTTACACACTTCTGCACATACTACCGCTTATTTATTAATATGGATGGGACATTTCTCTTTATTATTACAAACCACGAAATCATATACATCTTAAATCAGACCCCAGCAGTTTGCTGAGCATGTCCACAGAGGTGGTTTTGCAAATGGGAGGTTTTCAGGGAGGTGGGATTCTTCCTGCACTTCCTGCATTTCCCCCTCTGTCAGCCATCTGAGCATGAGTAAAATATTCACCTTGTCTGCTGCATCATGTGCAGCTCATGCTATCCACTTATTCTTTTCCAACCCTTGCAAACACTTCTCTTTATCACAGGGCTCAATGAAAATAAAGAATTAGGAAGAGGGTGTAGACTGGCCCAAGGCTCATGACTGACATTGTAAGTTTAATTATACCCACATTTCCCTGATGTTAGAGCTACACTGTCCAATAGAGTAGCCATGGGCCACATGTAGCTATTGAAATTTAAACTCATTAAAATTAAATAAAATTAAAAATTCAGTTCCTCAATCACTTTTTTAGTACTAGCCACTTTTTAGTACTCAGTAGCCAGATATATGTCTAAGGGTGGCCGTATTGGACAGTGCAGATACAGAACATTTCCATCACCATAGAAAGTTCTGTTGGACAGTGCTGGTTTAAAGATACTACAGAGTTTTATGTTTCAGTAAATAAGTAGAAAACGTAAATTCTCTGTTGCTATCTCTAGAAACCATCTTTGGTGCACGCCACGTAAAAAGTGTGTTAGGTAGATTTGCTATGTCTCCTGGTATTAATGGATATCCTTATATAGTAGGTGCCCTGTGGGGCCCTAGCACAGTCTCTCTGGTCGCCTGAGCTGGGTGCTCCTGTAGATTCTGGTTTGGTGCCAGTTCTGTACCTGGAGCTACTCAGCCTAAGTCTCAGAGCACACCAATACTGGTTACTTCCCATCAGGGGCCTGTGGACTTCAATAGTTTTCCCAGAAAGATTGCAAGGCAGGCAAGGCTGGCTGCTCACCAGAGAAATTGCCTCTGGTGTTGGGGGAGTTGAGTAGGGCATGGTCCCAGTGAGTCAGCGGGAACTGAGCTCACCAGACCAATCAGGTTCAGATTTGGCCGTGTGTGGGCGGGCACAACACAAGAAAGGTGGTGCTCGCCAGCTGGCTGATCCGGAGGAGTATCTCACTCAGGAAAAATGATGACTGTCCTCCAGCCCTCTCCCCAAAGCCACACACCTCAGTCTGCCCCTCCATATGCTTCCAATACCCTCTGCATCACCATCCCTCTGCCAAAGTCCAGGGTGAGTACCCACAAGTGACTGAGTCTGCATGGGCCTTTTAAGAGGACGTCTGGGTTTCCTGCTGGCTTCAGTTTCACCTGGCCAGTTGGAGTCCCCACTGTATTTCACAGTCAGATGTTGTGGGGCTCCTCCTCCCAGCACCAGTGCTTCAGGCTGGGGAGCCTGGTATGGACCTAGGATCCCTCACTCCTCCACAGGGATCCTCCATGGCTGAGATAGCCCTCCTCATTTTCTCCCACCACACAGGGCTTTGGCTTCTTACATGCCTGCGTCACAGTCTTGATGTGGCTTATTCTTTATATCCTTAGTTATAAAATTTCTGTTTAGCTAGACTTCAAATGGTTCTTCAAGTTGGTTGTTCTATAACTTAGTTGTAATTTCAAGGTTCAGCTTTTGTAGTTTATTCTAATTGCAATTTTATTAATTTATGTATTCAGTTATTTATGTATTTAAACTTAGATGCTATGTGGAGAATTTATTTCAATCTTCAAATAGCAGATGGAAAAAAAGGCAACAGAGGAAACATCTAAATGCTAAACTTAGAATTTAGATAGTATGTATCCATAAGAAAAAAATCATGGCTGATACAGCCTTTGGTTTACAACCATGTGTTTTTCATATTGTTACTCAGTAAAGTGTTTCTGAATTATGGTTGCTTGCATGTAAATATGCAAACTCCAAATTTATCCAAATACATTCATGTCTTCTCTAAACTCTTAATTTGTGTTCGTTCATCTGTAAGTTATTAATACAATTGATGAGTTGGACATAATTCGACAAGACATAACCAATATGGAGAAACACGGACCAAGGGCAGTGGAACATAAAGCCTTAAGTCTTCTCCCCAAGGAAAGTTATTATGTTCTGTATTTATAAGAGTTATTTTATTGTCTGTCTTGGGCCAATTATGATACAAACATACTGAAAAGATTGTTAATATCGTATGCTGAAGATTAGATGAAGAATTCTTTTTCTAAATTGGATTAATTTGGAAAGGGAGAAAATGTTTGCATAATAAAAACAATCAAAATAATCAAAGCTCAGAAACATTTTACTATGGAGGCTGAATTTTAAGGGCTAAGTGAATATAATACAATAACCTAGACTTGCTCACAGCTACATATCAAAATTAACTATTGTTGATTGTAGAAACCATGCCAAAGACTTTGTATTTCCTTTATTATACTATTTTTTAACCTTAAAAAAAAATCTAGTCTCTAGTGTAAAGCAGGATCAAAGTTCATCCAGATCTAAACCTTGAGTGATTAGTAATCAAATTCAGTGATATGGACAATCAAAACTTGACAGAGGGAATTAATTCATTGATAGAAATAATACAGTAGTTATTATTTCTCAGTGTTTTATTTAAATGTATATACTTTTAATCCTCAAATAGAGACATTTAAAAGAATTAAGACCAAGCCTAGGCAAATGAATCCTTCCTTTATAACATTCAGTTTTATAAAAGGATAGAAGACCAGCAAATGTACATTTGAAGGACTTTAAAAACTGTTCTATGTACTGCCTGGACAAGCTACAGAATTCTCTAGAGCTGGAGTGTGGCATGTTAACTTATTTCACACTGACCCAGCAACTAGTGTATGCAATATTACTGAAACCTTTGTTGCTTATTATAGCAGGGTTAAGAGGAATTCCCCTGTGATTTGCACTTTCAGAACTTTTCACCATTCTCTAAAATATTTGATGTGTATGTCTGCAGAGGTCCTCTATCTTGTTACAAGCAATTTATTTTGTTTAATTAAAACTAACAAAACATGGACACTAATAGCAAATTAGCAAGCACTAGTGGTAATTTATAACACAAGGTCAAACTTAGCCAAATGGTAGCATAGAAAGATAACACCTGTATGAACACCTGCCTTGGCATTTTAATGAGTGGAATTTAGTGGGTAGCTCTCATACACCTCAAAACTCCAGTAATAGTCTAGAATTTTAGGTTACAGCTTATTGATGATAAGAGACCCAAGGTTGGAAATATGTTGGACTATTAATACTAAATAAATGTTTTATTTATGGGTTCGTGCTTTCTCAGGATTCTGTTTCACATCTTAGTGATGAAAGCATGAATCTCACATGATGGGCAATGTTGTGATCATTTCCACTTAGTGGATCCAATAAAGCTTTTTAAGGACTTTACTCAGCTGGGTTTTTCATGTGGCAGATTCTATATATACACTATTCTTTTTTTTTTTTTTTTTTTTTTTTTTGGCTAATGGAATATAAATAACTGTTGAATAACTTACTCTCAGTAATCACGTTTCATGACAGTGGCAGTCTTTCAACATAAGCAATCTTCATGAGAAACCATAACACAAATGCAATTTAGGGAGAATAGTACAAAAAAAAATCTTGAAACAGTATTTTCTATCATTAAATACCCCTGTCAGTGAAGCTGTGAAACTTGCAACATCTAGACAAGTTTCTGTCTCTGGAAAGTACTTGCTTTAGCTACTGACCGATTTCTGTCTCTGTTACTTCTTTTCTATATGCTATGTAATCTGTTTTCTGTTATCGTCTCCTCCCTTTGGATATATTAACACTGTTATATATGCCAAAGTAGGGCTTTGAATGCGTATCTTCTTTGGACCTTGGTTGCTCAGGAAACTTATTAACTATACTTGTACATATGTTCCTGAGATCTCATAGGTAAGGTTGTTTTGGATTGTTTATTTGTTATGTGCTGATGTAATGAGATTAGGAGTTTGGACTCTGAAGAACCTCATTGATTCTTTCAACAAATACCTACTGAGTGCCCACTACATGGGAGACATTCTTTTGAGTATTGGTGAAATACCATTAAATTAAAAATATAGTCTGTGGCCTCATGGAGCTAATATTGGAAGAAGCTACCTTGAATTAAGCAAACAAAAAATATAATTTAATATTAAATTGTGATATGGGCAATAAAATAAAAGCAAGAGATATAGTTAAGAAGGGGTGGAAAAGGGCTATTTTAAATTGGGCTTTAAGGAAACCTCTTTTAGAAATCCATTAGTGAATCTAGACATGAAAAGAATGAGAAAATGTGATTGGCAAACATCTGGGAGGAAAGTATCCAGGCAATGAAAACTTGAGTTCAAAGACAATGAGTTGAGAATGTGGTTGATGTTTCCCAAAGTGGTAAGAATAGCTAAAGGAATGAATGAGAGAAAAATGGGAGCAAATTGGATCATATACAATTTTGACAGCCATGGAGAAGACATTGGATTTTGTTTCTAAGTGTTATATAAAGTAAATGAAGGTTAAGAGCAGGAGATTGATATGACTATATTTAAATTTTAGAAGAAGACTAGTAATCCTTCTAGTTTGGATTGTAGTGTGAGGATTACAATAGGAAAGTCAGGTGGCTAAACATTTGAATTTTTCAGTGAATCAGGTAATAGATGGTGTTGGCAGTGGCAGTGAAAAGTGTTGAGAATCGGACAGAAAAGACAATAAAGATTTGGTCCTGAATAAATGGGTAATACCTATTTTCTGAGATGGAAAAATACTGGGAGAGGAAGAGTTTGGGGAGAAGAGGTTTGCATATGATAACTTTAAGATGCCTATTTAACAACCAAGTGAAGATGCCACAAAAAGAGTTGGGTTTCTGAGCCTGAAGTTCAGGGGATGGTTTCTACTTGAAATGCACATCAGAGAACCATTTGTGAACTATAGATAATTTTGGAACCATGGCACTGGAAAAGATCACCTATATGGATTGAGTCTAGCTTTAGAAGTTTTGAGATTGGACCTCTGGGACACTCCAAAATGCAGTGAGAAAGGTTGCAGAAGTGGCTTGTGCAGGAGGAGGAAACCCTGAGTCTCCACCACACGTCTTTACACCGTAAGAACTCCCCGAATGTCTCTGCTAATCTAATCATTATAATGACACTTGATCACTATTTCTCTAAATATCACTATGTTAGGAACCAATATTTATGCCAATAGTTAATACAATATTGGTAATAAAAAAAACTTTGAAGTGCCAATTTGCCCATCTCCCTCTTCAAGAATAACTTAAATCATGTAATGAATATGACCATTTTTAGATACACACTTCTCCCAAAATTGTAATCTAAATTGCAAAAAAAAAAAACAAACAAAACAACAACAACAAAAAACCCTACCAAAAAAAGAAATAACTTCTTGTTACATATTAAAAATATGTACAACTCTCACTCAGTTGGGAATAAACATGACATTTTACAGATATTCCAAACAAGACTTATGATTGATGTGGGGATTCACTCATGGGCACACAGTCAGTAATGGACCCTTAGTACACATACTTATGTGCTTGCCACACTTGGTATTGTATGATAATTGGATAATGTGTACTGAAAATCTAAAAGCAACTTGAACAGAATGGTGGGAAATCTAAAACTGACTCAGATTATTCAAACAGTGCATAGTTGAATTGTGGGGAATCTTGATTCTATTTGACTTTTTGTTTGCTCTAAAAATTCTTTTACCTTTGTTCAGCCTGAAATTTTCAGCAGTTAACAGGTTTTGTTTAAAGAGCTATGATTATAATTAAACATTTAAAATATAGCAAAAGCTGAAAAAAATTTTCAAAGGTTTAATGCACACTAAAAATTGAGGCTAATTATTTTTTAAAATGTATAATTTGGTCAAATCCCCTTAAAGGGATTAAAAAATAACTTTAATTCAGTCCATTGGAGAAAACTGATTTTTTTTAATAGAAGGGAATTTCTGAGAAAGGAATTAATTTATAATAAGGGCCATGAAATCTCATAAAATGAACAAAGGATTCTAAAGGAAATTATATAAATATTCATAAAAATATTAATTTTACTGACAAGAAGTCATTTGCTTTATTTAAATCACCCAATCTAAGGAAGGTATCCCTAGAGAAATATGAGAACATAGGGTGGTAGGAACATTAAATATGATAACAATTTTAATACTTTCATCCTCTTTAATTCTCCTGATTTTTCTCTTTGTAGCAATTGAGTTAAATGAGTTTCTTTAAAACTTGTAAATTATTGTAATGTGTTCTTTGGTGCAATGGCTTACTGGTAATTGCCGATAACTTCTTGTTTCACTGATGGAAGAAAGGTGTGCTATCTTGAAAATAGCTTGCTGAGCATAGGATGGTGCATTAAGATCCCTAAATTCTATTTCCAAGTCATTGAAAGAGTTGTAAAGCAGAGCATATAAAATTAGATTTTGTATGTTCACTCTGGTTGATTTTAGATGGATATTTTGGTTTTAGTCATGTAACCTCAAACTAAGTCACTGGGCTCCCAGGTGCAGTAATTATGTATGATAGCGTTGAACAGCTGATACAACTCTTTCTGAATTAAATAATAGATTAAAAACTATCACAGCTATGTGAACATACAGTTTTCCATTATAAATCTATATTTCTCTAGAAAAAACTTTAGATTCAACATATTCTAGAAATTTGCATTAAGGATGTGACAAAGTTTTTAAAATTGCTTGAAAAAAGGTAAAAGAATTGCTTCTTTATGAAAACTCTCTGACTTTAATTTCTATTATCCTAGATTGAACTCTCTGCCATTATACTGTTTCTTCTTTTGGAAACAAAATGTCAGACATCAGAATATCATTAGAATGAATCTTCTTTATTAAAAGAGATATTACTAAAGGGGACACAAAACCTGATTTACACATTTGTGTCCAATGCAGAAATACCTATCCTTAATATACTGGTAATTTTCACCAGACTCAAATTGTTCTAACCTTTTGAGTCACATCCAATTAATTTTTTACCTTATTTTCAAATTTCATATTCCTATTCCTGCTTCTAGTGGTCTCTGTCTTAGTCAGTTAGGAATGCTATAAAAATATATCATAGACTGGGTGGCTTAAACAAAAGACATTTGTTTCTCACAATTCATTAACAAACATATAAAATCACTCCTGAGGTCGAGAAGTGACAAAAGATTTCATGTGAGCAAGCATACTTCCTGGTTTGCCAACAGCTACTCATTTGCTGTATGTCCTTATGAGGGAAAGCGAGATCTCTAGTGTCTTCCTCTTATAAGGACACTAATCCTATCATGGGGGCTCCACCCTCGTGAGCTCATTTAAATTTAATGACTTTCCAAAGGTCTCATGTCCAAATATCACCACATTGTGGGTGAGGGCTTCAATATGTGAATTTTAGGGAGACACGAAGATTTAGTTCATAGCAGTCTCTTTTTAAGCATCTAGACAAATTATAATGCTAATAATAACAACTTT
The DNA here is from genome assembly GCA_004026885.1 of Lyroderma lyra. Classification (NCBI taxonomy): domain Eukaryota; kingdom Metazoa; phylum Chordata; class Mammalia; order Chiroptera; family Megadermatidae; genus Lyroderma; species Lyroderma lyra. The sequence goes on along the minus strand of PVJL010005715.1, from coordinate 62,341 downwards.
CATTTATGGAACACTTGCTCTGTGCCAAGCACAGTTCTAAGAATATTATACTTGTTAGCTCACATAATCCTTACAACAATTCTATGATGTGAATACTATCATTACCTCTATTTTACAGATGGGAAAATTGAAAAATAGTGATAGTAAGTAGGTTGTTTACAGTCATGCAGCTGGGAAGTGACAGAATTGAGATTTAAAATGTTGGTGGGTGTGTTTCCAGGTCCCACACAGTTACTAGTTTGATTATTGTTGAGCTGTGGTAACATGCTGGTGTCTGTGAATAGTACCCAAGTACCTGCATTTGAGAAAGATGTTTAAAGTCCACAAAGACTTAGTGTACCTCAATGTTCATCTCAGCGCTGTTCATCACAGCACAGTTCATGGTGGCCAAGACATGGAAGCAACCAAAATGCCCTTCAGTAGACTACTGGATAAAGAAGCTGTGGTACATATACACAATGGAACATTACTCAGCTATAAGAAAAGAAGAACTACTGCCATTTGCAACAAAGTGGATGGACCTCAAGAACATCATACTAAGTGAAATAAGCCAGACAGTAAAAACCGAGAACCACGTGACTTCACCTATAATGTGGAATATAAAACTGAAAGCAACAAAAACAAACAAACAAACAAAACCTCATGGACACAGTCATTAGTTTAGTGGTTCCCTGGGGCCAAGTGGGGAGGCATAGGAGAAGAAGGAGTAGGTGGGAGAGGAGGGAGGGGGGAACCAAATACATGGTGATGGAAAGAGAACTGACTCTGGGTGATGAACACATAATGCAACACATAGACAATGCACCGTAGAATTGTACACCCAGAACCTATGTAATTCTTGTTAACCAATGTCACCCCAATAAGTCTACCAATAAAAATATATATATTCAATGTCAAAAATGGGAGAATTAAGAAGAGGTTGGGTACCAGATTAGGGGCAGCCTAGTTAGGCCAAATATTTATAAATTGGGGGGTATTTCTTATTAGTAGTAATATGTGAATTAATTCAACAATTTTTTTTTTAACTTTTGAAATTCAGTTAGGGAATTTTTATTATGAATTAAGTATGGTTTTATGTAATTATGAGTTTCCCTGGAGAACCTACCAGTATATTAGCAGCAACCATTTCATTAAAATTGCTCATATTAAAACATGAAATAAAGCATGTTTTTTATATCTATTTTATATCCTATTTTTATTTCAAAACCATTTTGATTATTCAGCCATGGGTATTTTATAGAAACCCTTTTATATTATTACTTTTTATATTATTAATTTTCAACTGCTCACATGCCCCATAACCAGCGCGGGGAGAACGGAATCGGAGGGGAGGTGACCGGGAATTAAGAAAAACACACAGACACACACACAGACGTAACAGATAGCAAAGCTGGGACCGGGTGGTTCCCTGTGCTCTGATGGAGACACAGAGACCCTTCTGGTCTGCAGCGAGTTTATTTTATATCCCCGAACAAGAGGGCGTGTAACTTCTTAATTGCAAAACAATGTTGCAAACCTTTGTCCTTTCGTCCTGTTTATGATCCCTCTGCCTTGCAGGCCATGTTGCTTTCCTCCTTCCTCTCAGCCAGCCAGAAACCACATCCTGAGCAGTGTCCTTGTTCACCAAGTTCCAGGCAGCCCCGCGGGACCCCCGAACCTCACATTCCAAGTATGTAGGCTGCCTTGCTAAACCCATTTTCTCTCAGTAGACCTGGCCTCTGGCTCAAATGCTGCCCACGCCCATAGTAGTGTTTTTTTGCTGGTCTTCAAAGAGCTTTTCAACAAAATGTTATTACATTAAAGAAAGTGGCAGGCGTCAACAACCATATCATACAGACAATCACTCCTGAAGCATAGACATAAAATGGTCTTGCCTGATCTTTCAAAGCAAATTAATTTCAGAGCTAGACTGCTGATCTAATCTGTTATCCATGGCATAATCTGATAAAAAAAAACAACAACTTTAAATTCTTTTGAAAAAATAATAACATCATGAAAATCTGTGGTAGAGCATGGGATCTGAGTACATATAAACTTGTGTTTATGAAATTCTTAAGCTGAATAGGTCCTTAGGGAACAATCTTGTCAAATTTTCTGGTAATTTACAGCTAAGGATCAATTAAGTGATTTCTGCAAAGCCACACAATTTTCCCATGATAGAAAAGAGTACTACAATTTCCTTTTGTTTTCATTTTACAGTTATTGAGAGGATATTGTATGCCCACTTTCTGCAGTATGGCAGGAATTCAACGATGAATAGTGTACTAGGATTGATACTTGGGGAGAAAAAGGAGGTGAGAGAATGATTGTAATTCAGCATGATTGTTCTATGAGAGTAGAGACTCCACTCCCACCCCTAATCCTGCCCCACCCCCATACCACTGCCTCCTCATATTCCAAGTCAGGAAAACAAATGTCTGTTGTGAAAGTACCCAGTTTTTGCTTGGAAATTATACTCATAATTACATTGAAATTAAAATATGGAAAAGTGATAGTTGAAATTGCCAAAGTGCTTTATCAAATTTGTCAAATGTTATCTTTCTAGAAAGATTATCCATTAAATATATATGAGGGCTGTCTGAAAAATGCCCAGCCATAAATGCCTCTATTAATATTTTTCATATTACATGGCTGGATACCTTCTGGACAGCCCTTGTATAGATGAATATAAATGTGTGTGTGTATATAGTAAAGTTTATTGTGTTTATTAAAATTAAATTGTGAAATTTTTTATTCTTTTAATTCTAAGTATTGCATATTCATGTCTGAGTTTTGTGTCCTGAGAAAATAATTACAAACATGACCCTATTTCCCCAGAAGCTTACAATTTGTTATTATTAAATATAGATGTGCATACTCCCCAGTAAAGGAAACATTGAACAGATGAGAAAGTCCAATAGTTAATTTCCTGATCTAAGTATACCAAGAATAATATATCATTTCCACAAAAGAGGTGGAGTCAAATATATGAGGATGGAAAAGAAAACTGACTCTGAGTGGTGAACACATAATGCAAAACATAGATGATATATTGTAAATTTGTACACCTGCAACTTTTGTAATTTTTGCTAACCAATGTTACCCCAATAAAGTTAACAATAAAGAAAAGTAAACCTAAAAGCCAAAAAATGTAGTTTTTCCAAAAACATCTCTAACATGAAAGGGGTAGTCCTCAATGAGAGGGCTTCCACCGGTTTTCTGAACAGGTCACTAAACCTCTCCATGGTTAACCTTTTTCCTCTCTTTTTGAACACATCTATTAGGTATAATAAGATATGAGGGCTGAAACCAAGTCATTTCTGAGAGAGAAAAAGAGTACCTTGGGGAGAATTTTCTTAACATCAAGATGTAACTAAGGAATTATGATGGAAAGTGGAGTATGAAACAAAACTAGTGGGCAAAGTGGAGCCAGCATGATAAAAGGAAGTCAGAGAGCCATGCAGGATAAATTTTCTGACTGTTGTTTGTTCTCATGATTCCTCTTTGTCAATATTATCTTGACCTTAATATTTCCAGGTGGCTGTTTTTGCCTAAACTCCCTTTTTATACCAACAGATGGTATTACACATACACACACACACACACACACACACACACACACAATTTTAAACTCTCAAATGGCAAGTCTAAAAAGCAAATGTTTTAATTAAGAAGATTAATGTGATTTAAAAAAAAACCCAAACAGAAGTTTTGTTCACAGAAAGGACTATTTACTGTTATCAGGATTATAATTAATATTTAATTTATTAAGATTAAAAACAAAATAGTCTAATATTTCTTATGCTTTGAAGTTCTACTTATAAATCCCATTATGGTATTTATAAATCTAGTAAAATGCAAATATTTTCCTTTAATTTTTCCTGGATTAGAGTTTGATTAACTTGAATTGAGCAGAATAAAAACCCTTAAACAAGCAGTCTCATTTGCTAATTTAATTTCGTTAAATTTCCTGAAGGATTTGACACTGCTTTTATAAAATACAACATACTTGAACTATGAAATATTACTGAAAGAAACTACAAAACATTGCTGAAAAATATTAAAGAATATCTAAATAAATGCAGAAATAGTCTATATTCATTGATCAAAAGAGAACATTATAAAAATAGCAATTCTCCCTCACCATTAATCTGTAAACATAATGTAAAGGCTCCCAACTGGTTCTTTTTGCTAAAATTTACAAGCCAATCCTAAAATTTCTTTGAAATAGCAAAAAATTCCTAAAATGGAACAAAATTAGAATGACTTAATCACCTCCCAAAGACCCCACCATCTAATGCCATCACCTTGAAGGTTCAGATTCCAACATATGAATTTTGGGGAAATAAACATTTAGATCATAAGAAATGTATTAATTAAAAAATACAATAACTAGAAGTATGAGGCTGTCCAGAAAAAAATACAGCCACAAATGCCTCTATTTTTCATATTACATTACTTTCTGGACATCCCTCTTATATACACTTTGCACATTCTTTAAAATTATTTTAAAAGAGTGTACACATGTTCATACAAAACACTAACAGATTATACATCAAGCGACTACCAGTGGTTGTCTGTATCAATTGAACTATAGTTGTACTTCATTTTATGTTTTCATATCTCTGTTTTCTAAAGCTAGCATGCATTGTTTTCATAATGCAAATATAAAAGTTATCATTTTAAATGAGGAAGTTTAGTTTTCCCCAAAACCTAACAAAATACACTTCCATTTATATCATCTTGGCCTGAACGGCATTGCCTGGTCTCTCCTAACTGCCAAGGAACTTTAGACTGTAATTATTTTTGCCCTAAATAAAATTGGAGTTTTGATAGTAAATAAGGAGCTTGGGGAAAATGTAGGCAAATGGCAGTATTTACTTTAGATGCAATATATACTGAACCTTATATTTAAAAAGTTAATTACATTTCAGCTCTAGTTTGCCTATAAGATTGATTTGTAAATAAGTATATATGACTAATGATTATATTTAGTTTGTGCATAAATGAGGACAAATAGTCAAGTTATACATCTAGAATCTAATCCTATCTTTACACATCTCATTTGCTATTCTGAAAAGAGTATAAGTAATATTTGGTTTTTTATATTTATTATTTATTTATTTTTGGTGATGCTTAAAAGGCATAAGGCTATGAAGTGTGACCTATGTAAAGAAAGGCAAATAAAGGTTGGACTTAACTAACAATGTCACATGGTTTAGCCATATTTAGGGAACTTATTCTAAGTCTCTCTACATTGTGTTTAAATTCCAGAGGTGGTAAACTCACACTTTTTAAGGAAATGATTCTATTTCTAGATATATCGGACTGTTTGAAAGTTTCATTCTTTTTGAGTGAAATCTGTCTTCTATTTTGTAGCCAATGCTCTTAACAAAGGTAGACCATCTCTTGGAATTCAAATGAACTGTATGCTAAATAGATCCTTTTCTATTTGTAGTGTTGGGTTGGAATTTTTATTATTTCAATATAATATATGTTTGTTTTAAAAGCAAAACATTTCCTGACATTTTTTCCATTGCTGTAATATTTCTCTTTAATGTTCCCAGTGTGGTTCTAGCAAATAGCTGCCTTTATAAATTAACTTTGATATAACCTAACTAATGAATACAAATGTGTCTAGTTTTTCTATTTCCTTTCAGGACAAGCACATCTGGTACTCAGAAGCACTGCTGCAATCTCACAAAGAAAGGGTTAGTTGATGAAGCTTCTTGAATATCCCAAGTGCCAATGAAAGCAAATTGGCTTCCTCTCAATACTCTATTTCATGCCCCAAATACTGTTTGAGTGTCTAAAACTGCACATGTCTTTCTGATAGTTTTTTGCTTCCCTGATACCCAGGCTGATATCAAAGGCATTCCTCTATCTTCTTGGTGCATTAGCTACATGCCAGGATATCTTCCAAACTTGTTGTTTTCATAAGACTGAATGTCAATGGGCCCATCTGCCTCACCAGAAGTGGCTTTGCCATCTGGCTTTTGGAAATTGGGTCATGTCTTCCCAGTTCAAAATGAGTTGGTAGTAAATCTTTCTTATGTTTCAGCACAAAACACAATCATGAAAAGGCTGCCTTTGAAAGGTAGAAAGACACATCTTTGGAGTAATCTTCAGCTCATTTGACCCACATATGCCAATCAGGAAATCCTCAGTCTATTACCATTTATGGAACATCTATTACATGCCAGATGTTTTATATTCATTATCTTTAATACTCACAAGAACCACACGTAAGTTTTATTTCCATTTCTGCTGGGCTGCATATCTATGGGCATCTCAATTAATCTCTCTAATTCTAGGATGGCATCTGTTAAGTGGGGATCCAAACCTGCATTATAGGGTAGCTTCCACACACACCTACCATCACCTTGTTGTGTCATTCTCCCCATTTCTTTTCTTCTCTTTTCTTTCTTTTTTTTTTAGAGGCGAAACAAAGAGATAGTTTATTGAAGAGAAAGTACACTCCAAAGAGGCAGGAGCGGGCTTGAGCAGGAAAATGGCTCAAGAGCCCATTCTCCCCATTTCTATACCATTCGCTTATACTGTGGTTAAAGAAAATTAGCAGGGTTTTTGTTGTTTTTATTTATTATTTAATTTCCCCCCCAGAAATAACCAACAAGCTTTAAATTTGATCAAAGCAAAACAAAAGTGTATTTGCAATCTAACACATTCCAAAGCTAAAAAGGAACAGAAAGTCCTTGAAAGACTTTCAGGAGTTTTCTTTTAGAATATGTTAATCATTTTGCGTTTCATCTCTTTCATAATTGTAAAGATTGTTTACTTACTTGAAAACAAATGTTTTAAGCCAACTTAGTATTCGTTCAGGCAAATGGGAAACTTAAGTAGCATGCATGAGTAAATGTGATGAATAATAGAAGGAAAAATTATTATCTAGTTAAGATTCCTTGATCATTTCAAAGGATAAGACTCAGAAAAGAAAGAAGGCTAAGACCAGATGTTCCTCTATCTCAGCTAGGGAATAAAGAGTTCCAGGAGGTAACTGCTTTTTTGTTTAAAATCACAATCTATAAAAATTGTAGACAGCAAACTTAAAGTACATTTAAACTTGACCCTCTCGTCTTTATTGCTGATTAAATCAGACCTTCTTGGAGGATATTAGCATGATAATCTTTTTACAATTTCCAGTATCAATTATCCAGTTGACAATGCCAAGCGACTGTTTTAAACTCTTAGAATATTCATTTGATAAGTCATTTTCCGTGGCAAATTGTTTACAAACAAACAATACTGTTTCCTATGTGGAATCTGGAACGAAAAGCTTTCTTTCTATCCCTTTTCAAGTCATTATAGTTTTAAGATGTAGAAGTTGCATTTGCTTTCAGGTAACTGAGGTATTCACTTTCACAGAAGATATATAGACGTAGACTAACATGATAAAATGGCATGAGTTGAAGCAATACCAATAAAAATCACTAATTTCATGCAGTTATGTTCTTTTGACTAGCCAATTCCTACTTTTCAAAATGAACAGACTTCTAAGAATGGAACCCGAATATTGTTTCACTTTTCATAAAGCTTTTTCAAAATGTCATTCTTTCTTTATGTAAGTTTCTAGGTCACCCAATCTATTGGAGCTGACTTAAGTTCTACTTATCCCTGTCAGAAGCCAGAGTGGACAGGTATTCGGATGCAAGATTCTGGCTGCAAAACTTATCAGAAACCAGGGCCCACTGATAGAAAATCTAATTCACCTGAATTGATTACTGATAGATTCTTAAAGAGAAGCAGGCTAGAAGTCAAATCTGGAAGATATGTTGGTGATTACAGTTTGGTATAGAGCTGGGAACTTTTGAAAGTATATGAATATGATACTATATGGTCACAATTAGTGAGTCGAGAGAGAGTGTTAAAGCCACAGGATATGATTGCTTTAGACCTGTTTTGTCTTCTTTTTTTTTGTTTGTTTGTTTGTTTTGTTGTTGTTGTTATCCTCCCTAGAGGCATTTTCAATTATTATGGATTAAAATAACATCTTTAGACTGGTCACTCCAGAATTTATATCTCAAGTTCAGCTCTTGCTTCTGAGCAGCAATCTCACAAATTGCCCAGATGGTTATCTCTAAAGTTATAGTCTCTAAAACAGAAATCTTGCATTTTTCCCCAACTTACTTTTCTCCCCTGTTTTTCTTCATTTCAGTGCATGGCACTCTTCTGCCAATTGCTCATGTCAAAACAGCTTTCCTTGTCTTCATTCACCTGGGTGAATCTTACTGATTTTATTTACAAAGGATGTCTTGAATCTACTTATTTCCCTGAAAGTCCACTGCTGTCACAAAGCAGAAGACATTATCAACTGTTATCTGGATCGCATTATTAAGCTCCTAATTTTCTTTTTTTCATTCCCTTCCTTTTGTAATACATTGTTAATCAGCAGTGAGTAAACTTAAAATACAAATTACATCATATTATACTCTTGCTTAAAGCTTCCCAGTGTTTCTGCATTGAAATCAGAATGAAATGCAAAGTCGTTTCAGTGGACTAAAGACCCTATCTAGGCCTACATTTATATTTTACTATTCTTCCCTCCGTACCATGCAATCCAATATTCTCTATGTACTCAGTAGTCCAAGCTCTGTACTATCTCATGCTTTTACACATGCTATCCCCTATGTTAAGAATACACTTATTCTAAATTTCTACATGACCAGCTCATTTTCTTTCTTCAAGTCTAAAGTTCAGTATTATTAGGTTGATCCAAAAGTAATTGCAGTTTTGCATTGTTGAAATTTGCCATTTGATATTGGAACACATTGTTAAATAAATGTGGTTATGTTATACATCATTTTAATGTACATTTCTTGCTTTATTATTTTTTTTTGCTAGTGACGTATTACTTGCTGTTTATTTTAGATTTATTTTAGACTATGGAAATGATGTTAGATAAAAAGCAAATTCAAATTCAAATTATTAGAGTTCAAAACAGGTTGCAAAGCACAGAGACAACTCACAACATCAACAATGCATTTGACCCAGTAACTGCTAATGAACGTACGGTGCAGTGGTGGTTTAAGAACTTCTTTCTGCTAAGAAGACAAAAGATTTGAAGATGAGGAGCATAGTGGCCGGCCATTGCAACTTGACAACAACCAATTGAGAGCAGTCATCGAAGCTGATCCTCTTACAAATATATGAGAAATTGTTGAAGAAGTCAATGTCAACCATTCTATGGTTGTTCAGCATTTGAAGCCAATTGGAAAGGAAAAAGCTTGGTAAGTTGGTGCCTAACGAGCTGACTGGAAATTTTTAAAAAATTGTCTTTTTAAAGTGTCATCTTCTCTTATTCTATGCAACAACAACAAACCATTTCTCCAAAGCACTTCCCAAAGCCAAACTTCCACCAAAAAAAGGTCATGGTCACTATTTGGTGGTCTGCTGGCGGTCTGATCTGCTACAACTTTTTTAATCCTGGCAAAACCATTGTATCTGAGAAGTGTGCTCAGCAAATCAATGAGATGCACTGAAAACTGCAGCACCTATAGTCAGCATTGGTCAAAAGAAAGGGCCCAACTTCTTCTCCACTAAAACACCTGATCGCATGTTGCACAACCAGTGCTTCAAAGTTTGAATGAATTGGGCTACAAAGGTTTTCCTCATCCACAATATTCACCTGACCTCTTGCCAACTGACTACCACTTTTTCAAGCATCTCGACAACTTTTTTGCAGGGAAAATGCTTCCACAACAAGCAGGATGCAAAAAATGCTTTCCAAGACTTCATCGATTCCTGAAGCAGAGTTTAATGCTACAGGAATAAAGAAACTTATTCCTCATTGGCAAAAATGTGTTGATTGTAATCGTTACTATTTTGATTAATAAAGACATTTTTGAGCCTAGTTATAATGATTTAAAATACATGGTCTGAAACCGCAGTTACTTTTGCACCAACCTAATACATCCTCATGAGAATTTCCCTGACCACCTTTGATAATGTAGGTCCTCATATGATAATCCACTGGGCATTTGTTTCCTTCAAAAGTATTATTACAATTTGCAATCATTAATTGTTTGTTTGTTTTCCCTGTCATCCTAACTACAATATATGCTCCATGTCTTCCTTATTTACTAAAATATCTCAACTCTTTATTAAATGAATGAATTAATTGATCAATGGTCAAAAAGCTTAGTTTGTTTGTACAAGGGAACTGTTTTGAAAAGATGGGTCAAGAGAGGCTTCGCTGGTCAGGGGAAGTTTCTAAAGAGTTCTAAGCTGACAACATTCAGGAACAGAGGTTGCTTTAGGATTCCTTGTCAACTTTGCCTTGCCTCAAAGTAGTCTGTTGCATCTCTTATATTAATTAATCTTACTGTGATTCCACCTGCTAGTTGTTAAAAAAAAAGTTAAAACCATTGAACATTTCAAGAACTATGAAAGTCAGAGAAGCCTTATGCTAGATGGAATGAATTCTCTTGGATCCTCAATAGACAGTTTATTGGTTAAGCTGGCCTGTTATCCTCAAGAGGGCTTGGAATTGGGACCAGAAGAGAAGACCTGGTGGCAAAATGGGCTGCCATCAGATGGCAGCAAAGAGTTGTTTCTTTTTGCATGCCTACCTATTAACTTTGCCTCCATTTAAGAATATTAAAACGCAATTGTTTACCAGATCTATCTAAAGCATTAATAGATTTTCTCACTCGGCATTTATATCTGTTTATTTCGAACACAGCCAATTTGTAGAATCAATGGGAAAATTGCACTGCATAAAGGGATACTGCAGGAAAAAAAAAAAACCTCAAAGATACAAATTTATTGAATTAGAAATGATAGGCTTTCCTTTTCTAGAAAATTATTTTTTCTCTAAGAATCTTATGATAAATATAGAATATATATGATGAATATTATATGATCTTTTTATATTTGAAGATGAGTTAATTCACTTGACACCAGTTGACTCAAAAAAAATAAGGAAAGGTATGTATTGTTGCATTAGATGCTCTCATTAGTAATGCATTAAAACCTAGGTAATTTTATTTTTTTATTTTTTTATTTTTATTTTTTTTATGTGGGTAGTTCCCTGGCTGGGAATCAAACCCAGGCTGCAGCGTTGACAGTGCCGAAGCCTTAGCCACTACACCACCAGGGAACTCCCAAAACCTAGGTAATTTTAATAATAATGATAATCGTGTTGCTCCCCTGTTAGTGTTGAACTGCTTAAGGTAGCATAGAGCCTTTAACACTCTGAACTGAATCAGCTTTACCAGCAGTAGCTGCAATCGCTTTCCTGTTTGTCATCTCCTCTAGTCACAGAAAGCTCACAGCTCCCTAAGCCCTGTGTCCATGTCAGTGCTTTTGCTTATGCTGGTCCCAGTTCTGGAAATAATTCACCAGCTATTTCTACTTGGCAAGTCCTATTTAGTTTTCAAGGTCCATTTCAAATATAACTCCTTTGGAAAGCTTTTCTTCCTTTCACTCTTCTTCAGGCAAAAATGCCTTCATAGATAGATAAAAGACACACACACACACACACACACACACACACACACACATATATATATATAAAATCTCACTTTATTCAATCATTCATCTAATAATAAAGAATTATTATTTAATTAGCCATGCACTCACTATACAGAGTGTCAAGAAATATCATGGTCATATCACTGCTTGCTGTCGTAGATTCTAGCAGAGTAAGTATTCTATAAACAACAGTATGATGAGGCTATGAAGACATATAGGAAAACATATCTTTCACATTAACAGCGGCTTTCCTGGCAAACAAATCTAAGAATGAGTAGAAATTAGCTAGACAGAGAGACAGCCATTCCAGGCAGAGGAAAGAACATGTACAAAATCCCTCAGTTAGACGCTGTATGTTATTTTAAGGAACCACTGGAAGTCTAGCATGTTAGAGCAGAGATTGAGGTGAAGAACAACACTCTGATAAGGTGAGTAGTTAAGCAGGGTGTGGGCTGTAAAGGTCCCTTAAGGCAGTAGTCCCCAACATTTTTGGTACAAGGGACCAGTTTCATAGAAGATAAGTTTTTCACTGACTGCAGTGGGGGTCAGGGGATAGTTTCATGATGATTCAAGTGCATTACATTTATTGTGCACTTTATTTCTGCTATTATTATTACATTGCAATTTATAATGAAATAATTATATATTGCCATTATAAAGCCTGCCACCAGATGCAGCTTAATTGTCACTTGCCACTTACTGATAAGGTTTGATATGAGTCTGTTAGCCATTGACTCATTATGGTCTCTGTACAGTCACACCTCTCTGCTCATGTCAATCTGTATTTATAGCCGCTCCCCAGTGCTAGCCTCATGGCCTCAGCTCCACCTCAGATCATCAGGCGTTATATTCTCATAAGGAGCATGCAACCTAGATGGCCCACACGTGCAGTTCACTTTCCTATGAGAACCTAGTGCCATCTCTGACCTGACAGGAGGCAGAGCTCAGGTGGTAATTGGAGCAATGGGGAGTGGCCATAAATACAGATGAAACTTGCTGGCTTGCCTGCTGCTCACCTCCTGCTGTATGGCTTAGAACCTGTCAGTGGCCCGAGGGTTGGGGTCCCCTACCTTAAAGCCTTATTGATAATTCTGGACTTCACCTAACAGTAAGGAGAAATCATTAAAAGCTTTTAAGAATAATAATAAAATAATCAGGAGTTCCCTGATGGTGTAGTGGCTTAAGGCTTCGGCATTGGCGCTGTCAGTGCTGCGGCCTGGGTTCGATTCCCAGTCAGGGAGCTACCCACATACCAAAAAAAAAAAAAAAAGCAAAATAATAATAATAATAATAAATAAAATAATCAACATTGTATTTTTAATCTAATATTCTGATTGCAAAAGGGAGAACAGATGAAGGAAAACACAATGTGTTTGGGAAAATGTAGGGAGATTATTATAATTGCCTAGACAAGAGATTTGGTAAATTCAGCTAGGGCTGTAACCATGGGGAAGGAGAGAAGTGGAGTGATTTGAGTATTATTTAAGAGGTGAAATGGATAGGACTTGGTAATTGAATGTGATGAGTGATGGGGGGGGGCTTTAAAGTTACTAGATAGAGTAGCTGGATAGATGGTTGTGTTATTTTAGGGGTGAATATATTTTTACATTATCAATATTTAGAATTACACTGATAGACTATTTTATATTTTTTATTTTTTATTATTTTTTTTATTTGTTTTGGTAGCTCCCTGGCTCGGAGTTGAACCCAGGCCGCGGCGTTGAGAGTGCTACAGCCTAGCCACTACACCACCAGGGAACCCCGACAGACTATTTTTTAATGTGGTCAAGAAATATGTAACAGTGAATGTAATGATACTTTAGAATATTGAATTTCTAAAATTCATATTAAAAATAAATTCTGGGATTCCAAAAAGTATGAGTTGTAAACTTTTTTAGTTAAATGAATGAACATACTGGACTGGTACATCTGCAGTAAAAATACTTCTGGCTGCTATCAAACTCTCTGTGGCTGCTTCTGAAAGGAAGCATTTGTGCCTCCCTCTCTTTTATTTTCCTGTTCCTGGTAAGGCTTATACCCTTCTGGATTTTGCATGCATAATACCTTAAAAATTAAAACTCCAAGCTGAAGAGATTCTAATCAAACATTTTAATAACTTTTTTTTTGCATTAATCAACGTTCTAAAGAGTGAGCTATTTTTAGCATCATTTTAACTTGTACCTTTGGGTCCAATTCTAATTCTCTTCACATCGTAGATGATCTTTCTGCAGTGTTCTATTTGAAATCAATCAGTGCTTTCAGGAGAGAAAGTCATGCAGTTGAGGATGAGAACTGGGTCATGGCAAGCCTTCTCCCTCACAGAATGCTGAATTCTTTTACTTCCAGGTGCAGAGACAGGGGTAGATGATTACCATTTAGAGAACAAAAAAGAATCATTTGAGTTGACAAAAAAGCTTACCTCAATATGGTTATTTCAGACCAGCTGCATTACTGTTTTAATTCCAGAATTTCAACTTTACCAATAAACTACTTGGAGTGAAATGGCTATTAAAATTTTTATATTGTTGAAAATGGTTAGCAGTTTGTAATGTAGCCTCCTCACACCCACACTTCCTACTTAGAATCCTGAGAAAATCCTGATGAAACCAGCATGCAAACTACTACTGCCTAACAGATCATCTACTTCCAGGAACTTTAGAAATTTCCTTTAATTTTAAGTTTGATGGATTTTGGTGCGAGGAAAATATACTGATTTGAGAATTTAAAGGGAAAGAAAGCAAACCCACCCATCTGAATGAAGGTTGCAAGATCTTTTATCCTTTCCCAACTGTCTATCTTTTCATTAGTGACTCAGGTTCTGTATCAACCAGAAAAAAAAATAATAAAATCATTCATTTACTATATTTGTCTTGATTTTGTAGTGGTCAGAGTGCTGTGTGTTCATCTTATTCTCCTGAACCCTATCATTCAAGTAAAGTGGATTAGGTTAGATTGGGGTAGGTAAGAGTCCTAAGAAATCCAGGAGGAGATTTTAATTGCAGTATTACATTAATTCATGTTAGAAAACCAGGCAGGGATACAGTAGCATGTTTTCCACCTCATCAAAGAGATTATGAAAAAAATATTTGGGGATTGGTATAAAATTTTGAGTTATTTCTCCTAATTTTTCACACAGGTATAATTTCCTGTTCATCCACTCACCCACCTATCCACTGAAACAACTAGTCCTTATTGCCTTAAGTGCCTTTTGCCTCTGAAAGGAAAGGACACTAAAAATTCTATTGAAAAAATAAATTACTGAATGAATTCTTAAGAAACAACATACCAGAAAAAAGTTCTCAAAACTTAAGTAAAGAAAAATTATTTGATTTTTCAAAGCAAATAAATGTAAAAATGGAAGCTGCGATTATCCTGAGACAAAATTCCAAGGAAGGAAATGTAATAGTGGGCTGGAAAGTGAGTAGATAAGGAATCAATATATGATTCTCTCCACTATACACATCTTGCCCTTTCATGGCCCAGGAGATAGATGATAAAAGTCCTTTATGGTCTACAGAAAAGAGGTTGAAATTTGGGAAAGGAGACCAAGAATGTATCCATGTGGGCATTTGGGAAAGTTAGTTGCACCTCTGAAGCCTGAAGGCGCAATTGGGCTTGGTAGAAACCTGTAAGTAGTTCTGGGAATTGGAGAGTAGGGGTGTCTTGTGCCCTGCATTTTATCTGAATTGTTAGTGGGGGAAGGTAATGCAGGACACTTCAGTCATAATGAGATAGGAATGCTCTCAGGGCAGTTCTAAGAGAGAAACTATTACCCTTTTCTCCTGTTCTTTGTGAGCTCAGATCCATGTGGGTGCAGGAGTATCTGAATGACTTCCATGTCCCTTGGAAATGACGCAGAGGAAGGCTAAGAAAGTATAGGCTGCAGTGACTATGCCTAGGAGCTGGGATAAGGCGTACGTGAGGTGAGCTCTAGTGCCCTGGCCATTGCTGGCGTGGCAGTACCTTGGATATCAGTAGTAAGGGAGGATGGTGATAATTAAAGGCCAATATGGATAATATATTTCTGGCACCCAGTGGATCTCATTTACTGTTGAAAAATGCAATAGAGAAAAGACCCTCAATATGAGATTTTTGAGAAAATGCTTCAGTGCTAGGAAAATAAGCATTACCCTGAAGAGTAACAAAAAACAGACTCTGGGAAATTATTACAAGACAACATTTTGGCATCCTGAATACCATAAAGGAACACATCATCATAATGAAATAAGTTGACTCCAGGAGATGCAATATTATATAAAAAAAATAGAGTTTGCAAAACAAACAAAACACAAAAAACAATCTGTCATCAATGAATTAAAATGTATTTTGCAGGGAGCTAAGATACCAAATTGACCCTTGGGAGAATGGAACCACTGATATTGAGGATCAACTTGAGTGGCACTCACTGACTGAGTACAAAGGAAAGAACAAGAAACTAAAATAACAAGCTAGGAGATGATAGATGGAGAGGGTGGAGAGCAAAACACTAATCAAAGAATCAATATAACTGAAATAAAAGAGGTTGTTAAAGGCAAAATTGAAATAGAAGTGGTCATTAAAAACAAAATTGAAAATAAAAATTCTGACCCCAGTCCCCCATTCCTTCCCACCTCAACAAAAGTGTTCAAATGATTTTATAAGCACCTGATTCCCTTTAGGTATTTGATTCCTTTGTGCTTAAGATGCTTAGAATATAGAGTGGTTCTTTTTTCCTGAGACAGGGTCCTGAATAATAGCAGCACTGAATGGAGGAAATGATTATAGTCAATGGGTTATCATAGATGGAAATCTGGGATTGCATATCTAATCAAGTTTGGGTTTGAAGGTGGGGCAAAACCATTTACCATTAGAAAGTGGTAACACATTTGATGTAGTGATAAAGTAGTTCGTGAAATGATCACTTTTGGTCTGGGATGAAGTGTCTCGCGGAAAGCAAAGCACGGTGAATAAAATGAGTTGAACAGACAAAATGAGTATACTAGAAATCATAAATTTTATATTTTAAAAGAGTGAATTTTACGTTATAGGAATTATATCTCAATAAAGTTATTAAGAAAAAGAAATGTCTGCAAAGTTTGAAATGGGAAATAGAATTTTTGTATTATTAACGATATCCATTGAATACATGCCATGATGCATCCTTAGGAAGTAATTGTAGTTTGCAGATTTACTAAGTGATACAGTTACATAAAACAAAAAAGAAATCTCTTTTTATGCAGTCATTTTCTTGTGGAGGGAGGCATTTACTCAAGTTAAATACATTTCACGGAACGATGACAACCAAGAAAAAATAAAGAGTTTATTGCTAATGATATGCCGTGAAGAAAAACAAAAACAAAAACAGAATTAAAGCAAAATCTAAAAGAAGAAACGAATGGCTCTGGAAAGCGGACGTAAAGCCTCTACGAAGGTTATCCCCGACCACAGTGACCATGATGGAGAGTATTGAGCAGCTATTGTGACATTTTTTGTGTCTGTTTCCTATTAACTGTAATTTTTTCAACACATAGCATGACTTCTTTTTCTTTTAGTTCCTCCAAATGTTACCAAAAAACAAGTGTGTTTTTTAACCCCTTGACAATTAATTATTAATGTAATGAAAGAAATTTGAATCTTGCTGCCAGAAAATTAAAATTAGTGAAAGAGGTTTTCACTAAATCAGATTTAAGAGAAATCCTAATAATGTTGTCATAATTGTTATTTTTAAAGAGTAGCAGAGTCACCAGATTGGAAATCAATTCTTTTGTGTCAACAGATGTGTAGCGTTTATCGTACCACTCAGAAGCACAGTCTTAACTACGCCACCTAAACTATTTTGCAATTTGTGGAGAAAAAGAAGAAGTCTTTGCAATAGGGCATGTGGTATGTGTTTTGTATTAATATGGTTAGCTTAAAGGACTGCATTTGAATTGTTAAAAGAAATTATTATACAACAAGCTGACAATGCACTGTAGAATTGAATGCCTGAAACCTATGTAATCCTTGCTAACAGATGTCACCCCAGTAAGTCTAACAATAAAAATGAATTTAAAAAAATAAATAAAAAGCACTAATGCAGGGCAAGCAAAAAATAAATAAATAAATAAAAGGCATATGACAAGATCAATGGAGGAAAAAAAAATAGAAGAAATTGTGAAGTACACTGTTAATTTCAGAGTGAAGATACTGAGTCTGAAAAGTCCCCATGTTTGATTACAAATTCAAAGATCCAGACTCTCCAGCGTTGAAGCCCAAGAATTACAACCTGTGAAATATCTTGAGAACTACACTGTAATAAACAGTGTAGTTTCTATTTTCCCTAGAATATGCCTACTGAAGCAGCTCTTCTACCGGTAAAGATTTTTTTCCTGTTTCATTAACCTGATTCCAATGTCTGAGAAACAGAATCTTCTTTGTCTCCTAAGCTCCGACATTTGGCATTTCTCTTCCTTTACAAAGCATGCTGAGCAGCTAGACCAGTTAACAACAGATTGTTAAATTAGTATTATTATACTTGTGACACCTGTAACGTTCTGTACAACAACCGAATGCATGAAATCACAAACGTGAGAACTTAACAAGGAAATTGCATGAATAAGATTCATGCATATCTGCATCGGACTCTCTTCCCAGCCTGTCCAGTGCTTACTCAGGGGGGTCAGGAACAAAAATGGCCATAAGGGTGAGGGTGGCATTTACATACAGGCTTCCCCTCACCAAAGGTAGCCAGGCTAACAGGATTGTTAAATGTCCCACTTGCCAAAACAGAGACTAATGCTGCACATGTTGTTCTGGCATACCCCAGAGGTACCAGAAAACATCTGGGGGCGGGTTGATTACTTTGAATCACATAATAGTGATTTGTTCTCCCTGGAACAGACACTTATTCATGAACTTACTGAATATTTCATTCACAATTTCAGGGTTTCTCATAAAGTTGTTTCTCGCCAACGGACTTATTTTTCAGGAGAGAAAGTGGGACAGTGTGCTGAATCCTGAGCAATTTCCTGGTTGTTCTCATTCCCCCTAAGAAAATATCCTTACAGAATGATGAGACAGCATATTGAAGACTCAGTTATAGCACTTCCAGGACAGCACCTTGTGAAGTAAGAGGCTATTTTGGAGAATACATTATATGACTTGAAGCAGTGATTCACGCTCTAGTTGGCCTAGATTGTGAGGAGCACCATTATTTTAAGTACATTAAGAAGGAAAGAAAAAATACTATCAAAGGAACTATGACTTACAATCATTGTAGGAAGCAGGCCTATGTCAGACACAAAAAACAAAAGGAAAAGAAGATTTAGAAGAAATACAGCAAATGAGTTGAGAAACTTGTGTGGAAATGAAAGTGGTGCTCTCACCTCCAGTATCAATGTCACATTCAAAAAAAATTCTCTGTCATTTTCAAAAACACCTATTCTGACAATTCAATTTATGTGGACCTGTCAAAATTTTACTTCAAGGTTGTTCAAGCAAAGGGAACTAAGCAGTGCAATCGAATGGTTTATCTCTTGCTAGTGACATTTATAGGAAAAAAGTGGTTAAATAATCCAGTAAAGGCTTTCTGATTGGTAATCATTAGACAGTTTAATGCTGGGCTGGTGACCCATTTTCTAGAATAGATCTTAGGTGTATTAAAGTTCATCAAGCAAGTATGGAATGTTGCTTAAGCAATTTTATTAGCAATGTCATTTTTTTTTCTCAGAAAGAGGTTGTGAAATACTTATCAGGCCAGTCTGGGGGCAATATTTTCTTCTTGTTATTGAAGGGACATCGTGATGGTTGCAGTTAGCTTTTCTCACAACAGGCAAAACAAAACAAATTATAACAACATGAAATGCAGTGAGAGCAGAATAACTCCAGTTACTCAGTGTGTTCCAGGAATTCATCTAATTACCAAAGGGAAATAGGGTTAGTGTTTCACAATGGGAACAAAAAGGGATATGTCTGGAGTCAAGTAATCTGAGTTGCCTCCTATCTAGCCGTTTCTAGTGGTAAAAGTTAATAGAAGATTTTATAGATCAAATGATCATTCAGATAAGACCATGAATGAGTCAGATACCTCAGAATAAAGACCTGAATGAAACTACAGACCAAACGAATAAACCATCAAATAAAACATACAGACAAAACTAACCAGCAAAGTTAAAAGCAAGAGAATATGGCGTGGGTCTCATGACTGTTGTAGAAATGACTACTTAGAGAAATGCATACTTTCTTTCTATGTTATGTTTATATCTATATCTACTAGTTAATTTTCCCCTCGTATTCTTTTATTCTTCTATAGAAGATGCATCATTGATATTCAATTTATGATTGAATTTATAGGTTTATACATATGAGTGAGAATAATCTAAGCTATTGTAGTAAGAGAGTTCAAAATAGAGCAATTTAAGATAAAAGTTTATTTCTCTCTCAGATATTAGCCCAGGTTGTGGTCTAGGACTGGACTGTAGTCTGAGAGATTACTAGGTATCAGTTCCTTTCATTGTCTACTCTCCCATTCTTAAAATGCTATTCCTGCCCACCATGCCCCCAGTACCTCTACCTTGCATTCATTTTAGCCTGGAGGAAAGATAAATGAAAAAAAAAAGGGATCAACATGTTAAGATGACATTTTGGCTAACTAGGCAAAGAATGAGTGTCACCCAAAAATGAATGTGGTAGTTGATGAAACTTTCAAAATATCAAATCAGGGATATGGTGGAATAACATAATAAGTATTTGTTCATAATGCCGAGTAAACACAGTTGAAAATTAAGAAATGACATCTAAAGAGGAGAGAAAAAAAGAGAGCCAACCTAAGAGATATATGCATTCCAAAGGGAATTAGACATAAAAAACAATTACTTCCGTGAGACTTTTCTGAGGTAAAGAAGAATCTGCATTATTGGAGTGAGCATACTCACCATATTCTACTCAACAGTGATGGGGGAAAAAAGACCCATTAAAATTAGGCTGACCAGCCATATCTTTTTAAATGGGCCAGAAAACAATGGTACTGACCTGTTTTAAATGGTACATATGGTCAGCCTAGTCTCACTGGGCTAAATTCAAGGTGTCAGTAGGCTGACCATATGTACCATTTGAAATAAGACAGTACCATTGTTTTCTGGCCCAATTAAAATGGTATATCTGGTCAGCCTAATTAAAATTTACATTTCAAAAGTAAAAAAGAAAAAAATAGAAAGCAACCTTAACAACCACTGTGGCACAGAAAAGAACTAACATGATTGATGAGGACACAGGCCTGGTTGTGGCCTTACTAGTAAGTAATGGTTGAACAGGGGATGACCTAATTGTATATATTTTCATCTCTGTGTGAATAAACAGAAGACATTTTTAAGTTCGCAAGGTCTCAGAACATACATTGCTAAGAGCATACTCTTATCAAGAAAACTACTTGATACAGTATTCCCAACAAACAAGGGATAAATTAATATCAAGATTTGGTAGTGACATTTGAAATCTAGAGATTTAAGTATAACTACAAAATCGAGTTATAAAATTAAATGCAAAACCAAGAGCTATTAGTTTCTTTATTTAGGTTTAAATAAATGGAGTACACAAATTATAACTTTATAGCTTGATGTAAATAGTACACATCTATGAAAACATCAATGATGTCAAGACATAAAATGTTATCAGCACCCCTGGTGGCTCTTTTATGCTCCCACGCATTCAATAGTGCCTCCTCAGTCACCAATTTTCTGACATCTATCTTTAGTTTTGCCTATTTTTGATCTTTGTATCAATATTGTATTTAAAATATTAATTCATGTTGCATATACTAGCAATTTATTCTTTTAAATTTCTATATAATATGCCATTAAATGACTATGTAGTAAGTTCATTAGCTTGATATTATTGATATGTTTCTAGGTTTTGGTTATTAAGTTTTGGCTGATAAAGTTGTTTTAGACATTTTTATGTAAGCTTTTTGGTGGACATAGGCATTTATTTTTGTTGGCTATATATTAACAATGAAATTGCTACATCATAGAGCATTGCTATGATCAACTTCTGTAGAGATTGTCAAACTGTTTTCTAAGTGTTTGACCCTTCTTCTGTAATGAATGGTTTGTTTCATGTGTCAACTTGGCTAAGCTGTAATATCCACTTTTCAATCAAATATAGGCTGACCATATGTACCATTTAAAATGGGCCATGAAAAAACTGTACTTTCCTGTTTCAAATGGTATGTCTGGTCAGCCTATTGACACCTTGAATTTAGCCCATTGAGACTAGGCTGACCATACGTACCATTTGAAACAGGACAACACTATTTTTTTTTTCTGTCCTGTTTAAAACTGTAGGTATTTAGGTGTATAACTGTGAGTGTATTTTGTAGTTGACTTTAAGTAAAGGAGGCTATCCTCCATAATCTGTGTGGACCTCAGCCATTCAGTTGAAAGGCCTTAAGAGTAAAATTGAAATTTTTTTGAGGAAGAAGAAATTCTACTTTCAACTGCAGCCTCAGCTCCCACCTGAAAGTTTGCAGCTATATATGTAATGCAAATATCTTCTCCCAACATGTCACTTCACTGTTCATTCTCTTATAGTATTGTATAATGAGAGAATTTCTTAATTTAATGAAAAAAGTTTATTGATCTTTGTTTTATGGTTGATGTTTTATGTTCTATTTAGAAATCTTTGTGCACTTTAGATCACAAAAATTTTACCTATGTTTTCTTCTAAAGCTTTTAATTTGTGTTTCACAATTAAGCCCATGAATTAACTACTGTGTATGATGTAAAATTTAAGTCAGTATTTGTTTTTTCATGTAGATACCCACTTGATCCAATACCATTTGCTAACAAAAGAAAAACTTCTCTACTGAATTTTGGTGACATTTAAAAAATAATTATATTGATTGTTATGTATATTTCTGGAGTTTTAATTCCATTTTGCTTGTCTATTTACTGTCCTTGTGCTACACCACATTGTCATAATTACTATAACTTCGTAAGTCATGATACGTAGAATTGTAAGTCCTCTATCTATATACTTCTAGATTGTCTGGTATTTTTTAAACTTCTTTTGCAATTCATACAGAATTTAGAATCAATTTGTCAATTTCCACAGAGATACCAACAGAAATCTACTGATAATTTAATTGCAATGGTACTAGATCTAGAAATCAATTTAGAGAGACTTGACATTATTGATACTATTACCCTTTTAAGAATGGCGATTCTTTTGGTAGACTTATAATTGAAATGGTTACAATGGCTTATAGAAAGTAAAGACTAACTTTGAGGTATCTGTAGAAGTCACTGACTTTTCTTAGCTTATAAGGATATCCTGGACTCTTGAAAATCAAAAGCAGTATCTTCTATCTTAGGGAATATACATAATAACTAATGCAGTGAAAATGTTGCCTGCTATACTTTTGTTTTCTTCAAAAGAACCTGGGACTAGTAGCATTCTAGATAATTGTACTGATTTATGGGCTTCTAATACAAGCAAATGCTTACATAGAGCTTTCTACTTTAACTCTAGTTTTATACATATATATTTCTGCTATAGTTGCTGAACTTCCCACAGTGATATTAATGGCAGATGTTTAAGTATAATTTAAAACAAAATAAGAAATGTCAAACAAAGGTCATTTTTTTCTTTACTGAGAAGATGATATGAAATTAAAATGTCATGTGTAATTGCACAAAGTTTGTTAACAAATATCTTAGCCATTGGCAAGGGTGATTAGTAGAAGAAGCAATATGTTTTGAATATTAGAAAAATGATTAAACTCTCATTAACACCTCAATTAAAATAAAATAATATTAGAAATTATTTATTTCAAGCTCACCTAAACTCCCATTCCACATTGAAAAGATTGCTGTTGGAGAATTGGAGAATATTACTTTCAAGTTGGAGAATATTATCTTTTAACTTTTGACTTCGGTATACATCTGACTACGTATCACTTATCCATTTATCATTTCAAATTCCACGGTGAGACTTACAATCTTGCACATGGCATGTACGCAGAGCCAGCTTCTAAGATTGCTGTTAAGTAAGTAGAGATGTATCTTCATTCCCTCCTTTCTGTATCTTTTTCTCATGCCCCTCTTCATTCCTACCTCTCATACCTTCAGAGGTTTTCAGACTGCTGCCATCAGTCTACTTGTCAGTACTTCTTAGAAATTACTGGTAGTTTCTAATACTCATGTTTGTCTCTGCTTCCTACTGACACTACTACATTACTTTTTCCAGCTTCTTTCACAGGTGCAGGAGTGAGACTGGGTTCAACAATGTGCAACATGTACAAACTTAGACCCTAAATCTCCTTTAACATCCCCCTTCTCTGCTCATCCCTTTTCTGTTAGCCACGTACAAAGCATTCAGTGGAAGCCTCAGAGGCCCTACGTGACAGATATATTTGATAAAAGGAACTTGGGTGCCAGAAGACTTATGTGGACAGGGCAGTCCCGTTTCTCCAGGCTCCACCCCAACCAACCTCCACACTGAAACTTGATGGGAGTTTAAAATTAAAAGGAATTATTGTGTTCATTCATGAGACTTGTTACTTGTTTGTAATAGAAGTTACAGCATTTGACAAATGTAGTGCCCTCACTCCTGATCATCGATCCAGTCTCTGTCTCTTTAGGACAGGAGTCAGAAAACTACAGACTGTTGGCCAGATCCAACCATGGCCTGTTTTTGTACAGTCTGAAATCTAAAAACATGTTTAAATTTTTTAAGGGTTTACTTAAAAAGAATAAGGATGAAGAAGAGGAAGAGAAGGAGGAGTATGGTGTTGTCTAGAGGAGACACAATGTGACAGAGATAGCATGTTGCTTGGAAAGCAACAATATTTACCATCTGGTATTTGACAGAAAAGGTTTGCCAACCTCCGCTCTAGAATATGACAGTCCAAACTCCTTTGTAAAAGCCTCATTGTGCCAGGACGGTCCATCATAACATCATGAACATCAATGCCAACCATGCTGGCTCTGCACGCTACCACAGCTTTCAGCATCCAGGTAGCCAAATGGTGCACTGCTCTCTGCAGAGATGCAAGCTCAGCATTGGGGTGGGCACCCTGACCTTCACCTTTTCACCTAGGTCCTCACCACAGCTCATTTTTGCTCAGTCTCACAATTTACTTTAAGTAGAACTATAAGCTTTGGTCATTATTCTGCATGGGTTGAAAACCAGTCTCAAATACCAGTGGAAGGAAAAAGTCCTCACTACCCCCTCATAATTTTCATGTTCTAATTGTCTGTCATGGACAAATCTCTCATGGACATAAAGGCAAGGATGGAGACTGATAACTGTGATGTATGTAGGGAGTGTGCATCGGAGTGTATGTGTGATGTATGTAAGGTATCGTCTCTAACAGTAAGCAGCAAGTTAACAATATCCTTTTATACATGCATTTGTATAAGGTTGGCCATACAAAATAAATTAATACAAATATTTAAAATTTCAAGTGGCCAGTAAAGATGATAATCTATGCCAGTCATCGCATTTTGGCAGCATGAGTTTTCGGCCCCTGAAATTATAAAAACAAATTGGTAATTACTTAGTCAAATATATTGAAGAACATTTTGAGAAGTAAAAACCAAGGACAGGGAGCCATGGTTTCTCTTAGCTGAGAAGAGAATGCCGGGAGGCACAGCCTTAGTATCTAAAGTATAAGGATCGATTTTATAATGGCGCTATCTGACCCAAACTATCGTAGCAAACATGACTAAACCTGGCAACTGCACTATCATAGAATATAAATGACAATTTACAATCAATAAAAATCTACAAAATCTCTTGGAATTCAAACTAATGTTGGAGTAAATCATAGTATCATTAGAATAAATTTAAAGGCAAAAAAACAGATATTATACAAAGAAATGGTTGATTGCCCAAGCAACTCCAGACTTTATGGCACCCGCTGCCCAAGCACCTATTTGATTTTTGTAATGTTCTGTTGAAAAATAGAGCTTCTTCCAGATATCTAAGCAGTCATTGAACTTTTAACAAAGTATGTTGGGAAAGTTTCCAAGACGAATTTAATTTTAAATCCTGGGCTTCAGAGAACATGCAAAACAGACCAAGTGTTATTATGATCTACAGATATTTTAAGATCACATACTGGGACTAGAATAAATTACCTATTTCTTCAAAGTAATTGGACTACCAAATGCCACAATCAACTCTCTCTTCCATGTCTGAGAGAACTATGGCGGAGCCAAAAAGACTATGTGCATGAGGGAACACATGGATGGAAGAAATCCTCTTGCCAAGCTCCCTCCACTGACTTGCAGGGAATTAAGACTGACAGGTTTCCTGATGTTAGTCCATCTCCCCCAGCACGCTTCTTATCCAGTTTAATTCCCTGATGGATTGACTGGATAAACAAATCCACACTACATTGCAATAAAAAAAATATTTTATATGCCTTTAACAAATTTAATAACTTTGGCTTTTTGGCAAGGTTTGCCTTCTCAGGAATAGAATTTCAAAACCTTTTGTAAAATCCTACAACTATCCTTACCAGTTCAAAGTTATTTTAAACAGATAGAAAAATTGGCACAAACTGTCAGCTTTTAACACTGTTGATTTAAACTGGAAGCAACATGGCATACACGATCTTTCTGTGTTTTCGAGGGTAAGAGGCTTAGGATTTATAGGAAAAATTTTTTATTTGCTCTTTTTCCAAAAATGGTTACTTTTTGTAGAAAACATTTTAACATACTTAAACATATTTTAACTGTTGCAAGAATGACTGGATAATTTTAACTTTAGTTTAGAGAAGAACTAAGGACGAACTTCTAAGAAGACTGAAGAGGGCTAACGTTTCTTGCACACAATCAAGATCTAAAGCCAAGCCATATGGCTTCTATAGGAGGGCAGTTTGCCCGAATGAGCAGATCTGTACTCTTGGAGTGACACACCACTACTAGCTTACAGACCACTCCCATCTTTGTCACAGAAGAAAGTGGGAGAAATTTTCTATGGGTATTTTATTCCCTGGTTTTTTCCCAATCATTTTCTTTTTCTTCCCTTCAACAACAGAGCCCCTTAAATAGAGATTTTTCTAGGAAGTCTGCAATGTTTCTGCCCACTTGTCTTAAAAATCTACAACTTTGCATCTCATATTTTCTAGTGCTAATTGATTTGATCTTAAAAAAAATTTCCTAAAAGAAAGGTTAATTTCTTTTTTTTTCATAATGGTTTATATTACCTATGCACATTTAGAACTATATTATAAAAGCTCATTTATCATTATATGACATTGTATTTTATTTTCCCCTGTATTACTTCATAATTTATTTGAATAATTGATGGTTTCTCATAAAACTGAATATAGAACTTTGACTTTGTAGTGTCTATTTTCTTGTTTTTTAAATATTGGTATAAAAAATTTTATGTATTTAATTTACATTTTGATGAGTTGGGATGGATGGATGATACCATCACCACAATAAAGGTACTAAACATGTCTACCATCTCCAAAAAAATTTTCTTGTGTTCAGGTGTGTGTGAATGGGGGGAAGTGTGTTTTGTGGTAAGAATACTTAATGTGAGATTTATCACCAACATATTTTAAAGTGCACTATACCATATTTTTAACTATAGGTGCTATATTGTACAGCAGACAGATCTCTAAATCTTATTCCTCTTGCATAACTGAAATATTATACCCACAAAGCCACAACTGTCCATTTCTCCATCCCCTTATGTCTATTTTCTTATATTCTTAACATTACCATATGCTGACAATATGGCTATAAACACCAACTTTGTAGTAAAGTCATTTAAAAATAATGAACTTGATAAAATATTAATTAAATACAATTATATATATAATTTATTTTTGTATTCTGTAAAATAGCAATGCATCATTCTTTTTTAGGCATGTCTGTGCAAGTGCAAAGCTGTATTTTACTCAGAAGACATAAATCACCTAGAATATTTTGTTTTGCATTTTTTAATAAAAATAAGTAAACTGCTTACACTATAGATAAGAATATTATAAAATGCTCCATGAACTCTGAGATGGTTCATAATCTTGATTGAAATATTTGAATCAAGCTAAGTATGGATTATTGAGAGATTTTCAACCAAGAGAATTTGATGATTTAGACCAGAATCAACAACAAAGGCCATTAATCATCCTGCTGTGAGAAGTGATTTCATAACCTTGTGATGTTTCTGAGATGATGAAAGGCCAGGCAGATGAGAAAGATGATGTGGCTGTTAAGAGTTCAATAATTTTTTGTCCAAACAAAAATAATGTGTATCATGTAGACAGGAAGAGAAGACTGAATTTCTTTTCCCAATAATTGCTGAAAGGCAGCTGTTTTTTTCCCCAGACTTCAGGTATTTTGAGATACTTAAGACCTTACATTTATAAAACAATATACAAAAATGGAATGAAATACCTACCCAAACTCCTTCTGTTACATTAAAAAAGTGTCTGGTATATTGTAGGAAATGCATTCTCACTTTACCTACTCCAAAATAGCAATCACAAAAACAGGGTCCATGGGAAACTTTCTGGGAAGGCGTACTAAATTTCAGGGGAAGAGATACTGTAAAATAAAAATAATTAAGATGTTTCAAATGCAAGTTAGCAATGGGGTTCTGTGACAAATGTTTATTGTATGTACATGAAATTAGATCTTTATCACACTTTCTACTGATAAAAGGGAGAAAGGAAAAAATAATGTATTGAAATAAAATGTTCCCAGTGGACACTTCTTAGTAATGACATTTTGCCTGAAAAAGAAAAGAAAAAAAGAAGAGGGAAGGGGGAGGAACTGTTTAAGAATGAGTAAAAAGAAAAGGTAAGAGGAAAACAAAGAAAACCCATTTTCTGGGGAATTATAATACTGTTTTAGGTACTGTGATGGATGTTTTCATAAATGCCACCTGATCTAATCTTTAAAATAATTTTCTGCATACATATTATCACCCCATTTATAAGGATAATAAAACTGAGACCGGTGAAAAATTAACTAAACTGAAGCCAGGATTCGAGTTCATTTTGACTGTTAAGCTCGTTCATTTTCCATGCTCTTATATTTCATCCTTTGAGAATCATAAAGAGTAATCTTCTTTGCTTAAATGACTTATCATTGCTAGATGAAGTGAATTTAAGTCTTAAAGAATCTCCAAAGGGACCTTGGTGTTTGACTCCAGACCACGTTCAAGGTGTTTTAACTGTGGCATCTACCATGTGGGAATTGGGGGAGACAATCCAAGGAGCCCTTCAGGTTCCTCAAATGGTTAGAATATATGGAAAAACAAGTCGTCCTCTGACAGCCGCTGCTTTTTAAGTCAAGGAAAATGCTCTTCCTTTAAGATATGGAATACTGTAGCTTCTGAGAGGGAAGTGCGCCATTGTGGAGAACTGGGCCACACATAACTGGCTTTGCATCCCAGGATATCAATTATCTTCTCTCTCTCTCTCTCTCTCTCTCTCTCTCTCTCTCTCTCTCTCTCTGTCTCCCCCTCTCTTTAGTTTTGTTTCTATGCCAGTTATACTCCCTCACAAATTTCACTCCTAGTCTTTAACCGTACTTTCTTCCTGTTTCATGTTCTTTTATCTGAGGTCACGTTGATCCCTGCTATTTCTCTTGTCTTCCATTGTCCATTCCACCTAAGCTACTTGTCTGAATTTGCCTCTTGGCCTCCTTTTTGCCTTATGCCTTGTTGTATTTTCTGGATTGGGCCACACTCTCCCCAGTCCTGCCCAAATACTTTGAAACCAGGATTAAGGATCCTATGTGATTCCTTATTTCTGCAATCATGCTAAATCTCTGGGGGGCCTCAAAAGTTTGGGACAGTGTGGACAACATGAATCTAATTACTGCACTGGAATATATTGACTTAAACATTCTCTTGCAAACTCTTGTCCCCTTTCCTGCTACTATTGTGAGTTCATTTTCAAATGAGTCTTCTATGTCACCCAGCATCTCCACCTTATTTTCTTAGTACATACATTTACTTTCCCACTGTCATAGATGACTATTTTATACACTCATCTGTCTCCTCCAACCACCAGTACCTCCTTCCCCCTTTTTCAGTCTCACCTGATAGTCTTCCTTCCTTCATAGAAAATAGAAGATGTGGCATGATAGAGGTGTTAGCTAATGCTATGGTGGTAATCATATGGCAATATATTAATATAGCTATATCAAACCAAGCAACATATTGTACATATTAAACTTATACAATTTAATTATATCTCAATAAAAATAAATTTAAAATTAAAAAAAAAAAAAAAGAAAATAGAAGAAACCAGATGGAAAATTTCCACATGCTCACAATTCCATCCCTACAAACCTATTGGTGAATTTTCCTTTCCACCATTATTATGGATGAAATATGAACCATTCTACCTAAGATCAATCCCTCTATTTGGACGCTGGATCATTACATTTTTATGCCATTCAAATGCATTAATTCAGCTGCTGTTTCCTCTTTATGACATCATTGGTTTCTCCCTTTTATTGGATCTTTCCCAACATCATATCTATATGCTATAATATCTCTAACCTATGCCTCTCTTGCTGTGGTCCCACTGCCTAATCCCCTTTCCAGTAAGTATTCTTTAAAATGATGTCTATATTTGCTGTATCTATGCCTCTCTTCTAATATTTTTTCTGAACCCATGCCAATCAGGCTTTTGGTTCACTGAAATAGCTTTTGACAGTGTTTCCAATGACCAGTTCGTTGCCAAGTACAAGTGCAATGGTCAATTTTTTGTTCTCATCTAATATTTAATAAAGTTGAACATTTCTTCATTCTCACTTTCTTCTCTTGGCTTCCGGAATCTCTCTCTCTCTCTCTCTCTCTCTCCCCCCTACCCCACCCCCACCCCTTCTTTCTCAGTACCCTTCTTCCTTATTAGCTACTCCCTCACAGTCTCCTTTGCTGGTTCCTACTCGTCTCTCCTAACTCTAAATATGAGGGCTCCATGACTCAGTACTCACACATCTTTTAGCACTCCCTAGGTGATCTCAGTCAGAATCCTGGCTTTCAACATGCTCTCAGTTTCAAATTTACACCTCTGACCCAAGTGTTTCTGCTGAGCTACAGGCTCATTTATTTTACTGAAATTGACATTTCCACTTGAACATCTAATAGTTATCTCAAGCTTAATATGAGTATATTTAGAACAAATACTAATTTCCCACATCTCTGCCCCAATACATTCCTCTTGCAGACCATTCCATTTCAGTATATGGCAGTTTCATAATTCCATTCCTTAGGGAAAATATTACCATTCTCTTCTCTTCCATCATGTTCCATGTATTAACTAATCCTACTGGATCTATGTTCAAAATACATCTAGAATGTCACTAGGTCTAATAAGGAGAACAGCACGTAAGACAAAAGCCAATAGGTGGATAGCCTAGGTAAGAAAGTCTTGCAGGAATAGAGGTATTATAATAAAGTATCAGACTATCTTGGTACATGGATGGAGCATAGACTATGCAATTCAGGTATCAGTTTATTAGTCAGGAGTCCTTTCAGCAGAAATGACAGAAACTCAGCTCAAAGTAGCTATCTCACAAAAGGGAATATTTGAGAGCTCTGAAAATTAAGTTTGTGAACTCATCCTAGAAAAAAATGATATATTCCTCATCGCTGAATATCATTATAATCACCTTCGAAGTACTCCCCTTAATAAACTATCTATTGATGCCAGTGCCTAGTCTAGTCCATCCTTTGAAGCAATTTTGGAACTCTTTTTCTGGAATGGCCATCAGAGCTGTCGTTGCACTACACTTGATGTCCTGAATATCTTCAAAATGTCTTTCTTTCAATATTTCCTTTATTTTTGGGTAAAGAAAAAAGTCATTGGGTGCCAGATCAGGTGATTAGGGAGGGTGTTCCCATACAGTTATTTGTTTACCAGCTAAAAACTCTCATAGACAGTGCCGTATGGTCTGGTGCAGTGTCGCGATGCAACAGCCATGAATTGTTGATGAAAACTTCGGGTGGATTGTGTCTACCTTTCTCACACAGCCTTTTTAGCACTTCCAAATAGTAAACTTGGTTGTCTGTTTGTCCAGTTAGTACACATTCATAATGAACAATCCCTCTGATATGTAAAAGGCTTAGGAACATTGTTGTGGCTCTTGATTTGGACTGATGGAAATTTTTTGGTCTGGAGAACTGGCTGACTTCCACTGTGCACTTTGATGCTTTGTTTCAGGGTCATATTGGTACACCCATGGTTCATCACCAGTGATAAAAAGGCCCAAAACACCATCTTGCCTCTCCAAAAGGTCTTGGCAATTTGACTCTCTTTTGCTTTTGTTCATTGGTGAGCTCCTTTGGGACCATCTTTGGACACACCTTTCTCATGCCAAGATTTTCAGTTAAGATTTTCCTAACTGTTTCTCTGTTGATGTTTAATTGATCTGCTATGATTCTCACAGTCAGCCAATGATTTTGATGTACAATTCAATGAATTTTTATAATGTCTTTTTCTATTTGACTATTTTTACTTCTATTTCTGCATATTGCCTTTTATAGGTAATTAAAGGACATTTCTTTTCCAGTGTGGGAAACAAATACATCTTTAAAAACAATATTTAGAGATCAGATTTTTTCGTGTCTAACACGACACGAGTGGTGGGAAACCGGGAAGGGCCATGCAAGGTGAAAAAAGGCAGTAGCCAAGAATAGATTCTAAGTGGGGCCAAGGGACCCCAGGCTCGACTGGGCTTCCAGAATGGGGCCTGACTCAAAGTTTTATTTGTGGACAGAATGAGGGAGTGAAACTTGTATGGGGAAGTAAAACTTATTCTTTGTAACATCTGTGAGTATCCCAAAGTCCCCATTGTGTTCCAGCACGTATTGTGCCTTAACACACCAGCGCTTAATCCAAGTGAATGGAGTCATTGTTATTATAAAAACACCCATTAAGGGAGGGAATAGCTGAAATCATTCCATCGGATCTCGGGCTGAGCTGTAAATGGGAAGCAAGGCAGCCAGGGGTCAGGAGATCAACCTCAGAAATAGTGAGTGTCTATGCCTCACCTTTGTTGAGCCCAAGCTCTCTCCTGATGGCCCCTATGTGACTGTGCCTGGCTTAGGTTGTTCCTTCCTTGAGAAATCTTACCCGCCATTGACTAAGCAGCCATCCTCCGGGGCCATACAGTGATGTGAGGTGTGTGAGTGAGGGGGGGACAGTACCCCCGAGAGAGGGTCAGTTCTGTCTCCTAGACATTCTACGCCCCTGTGCCTCCACGCCCAGCTCCTGCCTTAGGCTTTTATGGGGAATGCGTGGGAGGACAGACGGTCTTCAGCTGGAAGGCAACAGATTTTGAGTTATTGGCTGATCATGTATGCTTTCCATTGAATTACTGCTTCTAAAAGAAGTTAAAAAAAAAAAAAAAGCTTATAGTGGATATAGCATTGATTAACTATGGTTTGATCCTGGAAGCCAAACTGAAATTCTCTGAATAATGAGGAACTTCTGAAAATAAACATTCTTGATAGAGAATTACTGTCCATGAATTCTTACACTTTTTGAATCATTTTGCTAATGTCTGACTCTTTTAAGAACTTGATGTCCCTAAATTCTGCAGCCTTCTATATCACTCTTCTCTTTAAAAGCCAAATAACAGTAGTTTGCATTTCCCTCTCTTGCTTGATTTATAGGAGACAGTTTCTTTCAACAAGTTTCCCATCCCAGATATTTCTTAGTAACTTTCAGAAACATTTTCTTGTTCCACTAATGCTTCCCGTATGTCACTTGGCATCTGCAATTCAAGCGACTTCTCTGGGCTTCGATGTGGATCATTGCTTGCCAGGTCAATATTATTCCTCCAGGACATTGGAGCTCTTCTAAGTATGAGAACACATCCATCCAATAATTTTATGATGTTTACTGCTAAAGTTTTACTCCAAGGCCTGAAAACAGAAAAAGTTACTCTGTAGACTGGGAAAGGGAGGCATGGAATCCACCCCTCCTTTTACTGGGTATTAGACATAACAGTTCGTAGAATCCAGGTGCCACACCCCTTTTCCAGGAATCTGCTATCACTCACCTAAGACCCAGACCTGCCAATCAACTGCAGGGACAGATTTCCCTTCTATGATCATGTTTCTTTCCATTAGGATCTCCCTATTCAGACTCCAGACATACAAACACCTAGAGATATTATGAAGAGCAATTTGTTCTTCAATATACAGAAATTCTCCTTTCTAGAATAAGATTGACTTTGTATTTGCATATAGAAAAGGCCCCTTTAAAGAGTTTCCCAGGCCAAACCCAATCACACTTACATATATGACTCACACACAATCTTCACAAAGAGATCAATTCTGTTTCCATCTCAAAAACAACAGGCAAAGTAGTGAGTTGTCCCGACATGCTTTGGAAATAAAAGTACAAATCTTAGGCTTACTGGGGATTCCAGAAAGTGGAATGTGCATTCTCATTTTTGTGAATACACCTTTGTTAGTCTCTAACAATGAGCCTGACTTTCAAACATGCAAATGTATCAGTGTGAATTTAGGGAGTAAATGACTGTCATTATTGAATCTCCAATTCATCCTATGAACCATTTCTAAAATTGCCATGATTTGAAAGTTTCTGGAGCAGAAAATGAATTACCAGAGTCTGTGTTTGCAAACTGTGAACATAGTTTGTAATAGTTGCACATGGATATGGTTATGAAAATAAGTGAAAATAATGTTTTCCTTTCTGAGGGTTTGAGTATCCACATTAAGTTGGAAGAACAGCACAGGCAAAATGTACTATCAGAAGATGGCGCTAGTCTCCAATAGAGAGGGGATTCTTTCGTCAATCGGGTTTGCAATCTGACTGGTAGATAACAAGCAACAGGTGGGAAGACAGCTGATGTTTGGATGATACCAGAGACTGAAAAAACTTCATGCTTAATCAGAGTGATGGTTTCATTAGGAAATGTAGTCATTTACTCTTATTGAGTACTTCCTATTTGCAATGTTCTGAATAGTGGAGGATACAAACAAGAAACCACGTTTGCGGAAAGCTAACAGTTTATCAACATTACATACGCTCATGCATGCACACAGAACTGTAGATACGCCAACATGAAATGCATACAATAAGGAAAGGTAGAAAATGACTAGGCAATTCAGAGGACAAACATTGTAGACAGATAACAAAGACAGAATTAGAAATAGCAAGAAGAATAATTTGTTTAGAAAAAAATAGAGTACATGTAAATGAAAAGTGGAGAATAAGTGGTGTTTGAGTACCACACAAATATGCTATGCATTATTTCATAATAATGAGGCTCTACCAAAAGCTTTTAAGCCAGGAAGTGACATGATCCCGGTGGTGTGGAGAAGGTCAAGTTAGGATACAGGAAGAAAATGAAAAGTCTGGGAAAAAGTTGACATAATAACACCTGGTTCTTGAAATTTGCAACACAGATATTATTAATGTATTTCATATGAGAAAAAATAGTTTGACCTTTAAGAGCCTACATTTAATGTTGATCCAGACTTATGTAAGTTATTAAGGCAAAATTATTCCAGTTGTTTTTCAACGTTTACTAAAGTGTCTTCCCCGGATTTTTTGTATTTGCAAATATATTGCAATAATGTGATGAATACTTAGAAAAGAGAAAAAGAGAAGTCTTCCCTTTACCCCTCTTGTCATGTCATACATATGTTTAGTGACTGTATAGAACAGGACATAAGTATGAGTAAGAACAGAAAAGAACATATAGGATTACTCTAAAACACAGAGCTGGCTGAACTTGGGCCGTGGCAGAGACTTGGGGATGTGTTCACAAGGGCCTCTTGGGAACATATTTACTATTACTTTTTCTTTCTAAACCTTTTTTACATTGAACATTTTAACTGATCTAGAGTACAGAGAGTTAAGAGAGAGTCAGGAAGATGGAATTGGAAGATACCTTGGGAGAATTCTTGTAGAAAAGACAAACAAACAACAATGTTGAGGCTGTGGGGAAAATAGAATGGTTCAGGCTGTCTCACCAAGCATTCTGCTGGAAGGCGCGCAGCACTTGTTATGTAACCATGACTTAACACTTATCCTGGAGGCAGCCATTTGGTTGTTTACACACCCTATCCACTCACACTTGGTAGCCTGCCACCTTTATTCTCCTGCCTATATAAGGGGATGGGATTCTTCTAGAGAGAGACTCCTGGACACCATGTTTGTTGCTGCTTTGCTTCTGGAATAAAAGGAGACGTCTCAGCTGCCTGTGGCTCCACAGTGTTTCTTCAGTCTGCCCCGTCTGCGCAAATGCAGTACAAACCTTCCTGGCCTCCATTGTTTGCAGTACAGGGCTGAAGGAGCTTTTTTATTTCACTGTGTCTGGTAAAATATGTTGTTAGAATTCATGCTAACAATAGTTAAAGAGAATGTTCATCATTATACCACAATCAATATTATTTACCTATCCCCTTATTTATCTACGAAAGGTTTATGAGCACCAAACATGCATTACTCTGCTAAAGTCTGGGGAAATTGTCAAGAACTCCAGTTTAGGGCACAATTAGCAGCACAGCAGCTAAGGGACCATGCAGGAGCATGGTGTCTTCAGGAGGACTGATTAGAAGGCAGAGACCAGACAGACCCTGAGAGGCCTGGCATAAGTCATTAAAATGTTTAGAATTTACCCTGTAGCAAGTGGGATTCTTTTGGATGGCCATTTAATATACTCAAAACCTGAAATGTATAAACAACATACTTTCAAACACCATCTGTTCTGGTTGGCATTCATTTTGATCCTCTTCTGAATTTTTATACGACTCACTCAGTGTTGACACAACCAAGGAAGATAGTTGCTAGAGTTACGCAGAGTGGTGGGCTCTTCAGAGTGTTCTTTTGTGTAAGTGTAGGTTTTTCTTTTGTGTAAGGATGTTGGACCCATTGTGTGGTGGGTACCAGTGTAGTTGAGTTCAATTTTGAGCTGAATGGTAACCAATTATCAAATCAATGATAACTTAGAGGCTTTCAAGCATCTTCTTCTAGGCAGCCTGGCCTAATCTGTCAAACTGCCAAACTGGTAATTTCCAGGGTAAAAAAAGTACCTTTTCTTTTGTTTAAACTGCATGCTAAATGTGTGATTAGATGATGTAAATAAGACTAAAGAGTTTCCTAGTCTAAAAATATCTTTATTATTGTTTAAAACATATACTTTGAAAATTTCCAAAAATTTCACAAAAACATGTGTGAAAGTTGCTAAATTGATTCTACTTAGCAATGATTCTTTTAATTGGGCTATATAATGTCAAAAAGTTGCTATAATACTATTTGCTCTATAGAGACATTCAGTGCATACTTCATTAGTCCAAGCACCTAAAATAATTACTTTTAGTGTCCTTTTTGTATTTTCACCCACAGGTATGTAGGTTCAATTATATTATTGATTCTGAAGTACTCTTAAGCTAAGAGGTATACTCAGGCTTTTAGGATTGAAGTAAGTTGTTTGAAATGGTGTGAATGGATTCAAACAACATTGTTTTTTACACATGCATGCACACACATACAAGCTGTCTTCTTCTAAGAATGGAATTAGGCTGGATCAAGACATCCAGTAAAATAATAGAAAATTCAGTACAATTAGTTTGTGAGAAATTAAAATGAAAAGTGTTAATAGAAAAAGGATTTTCTAAGGGCAAATTAACCTAAATTATGCTTTATTAAGGAAATTGTAAAATATAGATTGATAAATCAGGAGAATTATATAGATGTATGTGACATTTTCATCAAAAATTTTAACAATGTATTTCAAGATACTGTTAAGAAATATTCCCAATCAATGTATATTGAATGACAGTACAAAGGAGAATTTTAAAAATAGGTAAATATTAGTTTCCAAATATTTTCTAGTAAAATATACCTTAAGGGATCTTCTATTTAAGACGGTATCACAAACACAGGGACACAGGCTATCTTGCTAAATCTGCTAATTGAACAAAACTAGAAGAAAAAGGTAACATAATTGATGATAGAATCAAGATTCTGGAGAAGTGTTCAAGAACTCTATAGTCCAAAAGGCTGCAGCTAACAATGTTATATTCAAGGAAGATTAAAATTTGAATAAAAACAATTTTAATTTAAAAAGTATAGGGTGGGAGGTACCTGGCTTCATAGAAGTTAATGTGAAATATAAAGGGAGTTTATTTGACTAGAGATTAATATAAATATCTCATGGCTATCAGATAGTTTGTTGTATAGACTGAGAAAGGTAAAGTAATTTTCACTTGCTGTGGTCATGATCATCTGGGGTATTATGTTTAGTATATGATGTAACATTTTAATAGAAGCATCAGCAGAAAATGATATCTCCAAAGGAATTTTAAAGTATTATAATATGGTAAAGTAATGGAAACCGTCTAATGTGATAAAGCATTGCAGGACTTAGTTTAGACTGTAGAACAAATATGAAAAATAAAGTCAATTGTATTTAACTATATACAGTAACATTAGGTAGAAAAGAAATTATATTTATTCTATATTAGTCAAGAAGACAAATCTAGAATCAGTAAGTGAAAATTACTAAGAGGTATTTGACTCAATATAATTACTTTTTTATTCATTAGAATTGTAATGGAAGTAACTTTAAGATGAAAAAGTCCCTTCTCAATGGAAATTTTCAACTAGAAATTAAATGAACATATGTCCAAAGCAGTTAAAGAAAGTATTTCTATGCTGTGCAGAGGTTGAAGTCTTGTACTAGTTGGACTTTTATGGACTTTCCAAATATATTTAAATTTTCTAAAATTGTTCCTCCAATGTTTTAATTTCCATATTTGATATATAGTTCTCTGGGACAGTCTCATTTACTTTTTAAATATTTATTTGTTTATAATAGACTTTTATTAAAAACCAAACAGAGTGGATGCCAGTACTTTCTTCAACTCTTTCAATGAAAGCAAAGTGAATAATTATTTTTTCTTTCAGCTTGGCATGACCAAGCAAGCTTACATTGAAATTATGCAAAGATAAGTCATTTCCAAATAAAATGATCAGTTTTTCATTTTATTTTTTAAACTAACACACATAACATGTATTAGTTTTGGTTATATGTGTGTAAAAGTTTTTGATCTTTGCTTGAAAATGTTACCTTTGTTTTCTTTTATTTTTTTTTATTTTTTTATTTTTTTTCTCTTATTTTTTGAACCTATATATGACCACCTCTTTCTGTTTCTTAATCTTAGAGAAACAAATTATCAAAATTACAACCCTAATTTCTTGCATGGATCTTTTTCTTGGAAGCCTACATCCTATGTCTGTTTATGTGCATCTTTTCTTGGATTCCCTTAGAGACAGGCTGGAACCAGATAACTTAGGGTCTTTCAGGCCATGGGAAAAACTTCATTCTTTCAATCTGAGAACTGGCAAGTTATTAGGAGATTTTGAGATTATAAGGATGTCATGATCTATTTACATGGTAAAAGTATCATTCTTTCTCCTGCTGAGTGGCAAAATGAAGGCAGAGGACCAAGAGGCAGGAAGCCAGGGGTAGTTATCAAGTCAGAATTGACTAGCTTGGGCTAAAGTGGTAGTTAAGTAAGGGCGGTAAGAAATGCAAGTATTTAGAATATACTGTATTTCAAATATAGTGCTCATCAAGCATATAATTGATATGAGAGTATCTTTCGCTACCCCAAAACTGGGGTTTGGTCTCTGAAATTATTTTATGGCCTCTCTCATTTGGTAATTACTATTATAACACAAAGGGAAATTTAAAAGAGCACAATATTGTACAAACGAGCCTTTTGCAACAAGTCTAAGCACAGTTGTGCCTTCTTTGCCTCTTTTTCTTAGGAAAAGAGAAAAATAGACTCTTTAACACTAA
Organism: Lyroderma lyra; assembly: GCA_004026885.1. Taxonomy (NCBI): domain Eukaryota; kingdom Metazoa; phylum Chordata; class Mammalia; order Chiroptera; family Megadermatidae; genus Lyroderma; species Lyroderma lyra. The sequence goes on along the minus strand of PVJL010005715.1, from coordinate 23,093 downwards.
AGAAGTTACATGGGAGTATAAAGTTATTCGTGATTTTTACATGTGTTCATGTTGTCATTTTTGGTTTTATTTTTCCTAATGCATACACAAAAAAACTCATCTTCATTAGCTATACTGTTGGGTAAATAGATGTCTGATTTGGGAGACACATGAATTTTTTGAAAATGTAAGAACTTTAGCATATAAATATAAAAGCACTAATAAAATAGGACTATCTTACTACCATTAGTCTGCTTATATATTTTATATAATTACTTGGCAAAAGTGAATATCACTTTCCTCTTAGGTTGCAATAAATTGGGGGTTTTTGAATTTCCCAAAATAATAAATGAATGGCATATAATTTTTGGGTCTAAATTCCTCAGTGGAGTTGAGAATTAAAGTTCTTCAAGCACCTGTTTTATCCATATCCTAACTTCCTGTTTAGGATGGCAAGGAGAATGGGTGAGTCTATTAATTCAGCTTTGTTCTTCTGTCCCATCATACCCAATGGCTACACAGAAACTTGGAGTTTACCTGGAGAAACACCTCTATACTGACAATTCAATGGTTCTTTTTTCACCTTTTGAGAGTTCAGTGGATATTTATCTTGTGTTCTCATAGCTCAAGAAACAATGAAAATATTTATGTAACTGGAATTTTTAGAATAAAGTGAGAAATTACTTGGCTACTATTGGAAATAGTTATACATAAATAATAAAAAAGTTTGTGAGAGTGTGCTTATCAGATTGAACGCCCAAGGTTTTTATTTTAATTTTTATTTTATTTTATTTTTAGTTTAAGCTGCAAAATTTCACTTGGCACTGCTCCTAGAATGTAAGGGTTATGTAGAAGCAGCTAGAGTTGCTCTTCTTTTCAATTTTGTTGAGATTGATGCCTGCGGCTTGATAGAATACAAATGTGTGCTTCTCTATATCGTAAGTGGGGACATCTTGTTTATAAAGCACAATGCATGTGTTACTACATTGATTTGATTCTTTGCATGAACTATGAGAGCAGGAAAGTCAGCACACCAAAGGAGGAAAGACAAAGCAATTGTTGACTTACTGAACTTCAGTAAGCTGTAGGGAAGTGGCATAAAGTAATTGAGAGAATGGTGCAATTGGAGTCCAAATACCTGGATTTGAACCACAACCCTGACACTCACTAGATTTGTGTCTTTGGACAAGATACTTGCTTTCTCTGAGTTTCAGTCTCCTCATTTGTAAAAAATGAGGAAAGTAATGACCATCTCAAAGATTTGTGATAAAATCCTGCCTTAAGTGGAACCTGGCACATAGAGTCTGCTCCAAAACGACTGGTTGAATCTGAGAATTCATTGTTCTTTCATGCCAAGTTAACTTGGCTTCTGCTATATTTTATTTATATTTAAAAGTTTTGGCTTAACAATAATGCCTGAAAGTAATTCCAAGACAAGAAAAGATTGAAAGGAAAGATATTGAATGAACAATAGGTTTACTTTTTTCTACCTTTTTTTTTCCTGGAATACTCTCCTCAAGATTTGGACAGTACACATCTTGTGTTATTTATTTATTTATTTTGGTGATTGCCTACACATTTAAAATTGTCTTTCAACCGGTTTCAGTTAATTCTCAATCTTTAAAGCTACTGACTTCTGCTACTGCTACTTTTGTTGCAATCATTTGATGCTTTTTATTATTATTACTTTTTAAATTAAATTTATTGGGTGACATTGGTTAGTAAAAGTATATAGGTTTCAGGTGTACAGTCCTATAAGACATCATCTATGTGTTTGTGTGATGCTTCTGATCTAGGTACCTTTTGTTGCTCACTTTTTATAACAGTTTTTTTCCAGCTTTAAGAAATTTATTACACAAATATATTTTTGAGGGGTATAAAATATTTAATAGAGTTTTCCAAATAAGTGGAATATTATGATTAAAAACAAATATAATAATGATAAAATTGATGGTGCCTTTTCAAATTATAGTTATACTTTGATACTTAACGATTTCTAGCATTTTTAATATTCTACATCTAAAGTGACTTTGGAAGAGGTCACCAAGAACACATGACAGCAATTGACCCTTAAGTTAAACCCAAGCAATTAGAGGCTTCTCACACCTTCTTTTATTCTTGGGATGTATGTTGATTCTGCTGTGCCCACAGAAGGAGTCAGTTTCATGGACATGTATCTTTGAGAGAGTGATGTGTTGAGAACATTTGGACTCAATACATGACTGAACCAAGTTAAGGCCTTTACATAAACTTTTTATGATTATGGCAGGTGCAGGTGGAGATCTACTTGTCCTGTGGAGGCCCAGCACAACCCTTGCATGTAATGTCCCTCGCTTAGTAAGTGTCACCCACCATTCTGCAGTGGTCTGCCTCTCTTTGCTCTCTATGTATGGGGGGCCAGTTTCAGATTTCAGCCAGGAAACCCTCTTAAATTTCCTCCCACATTTTCCTCCTCTTCCTGTAAAATCATTTATCCAAAATTTTAACAAAATGGAAGATTGTTGGGAAGTAACAGGTGATATGAAGTGGCAAACCAACAGGTGAGGTACCCAATCCCTCTACCTCTCCCTCCTGCCTGGAAATCTATATTTTAGACTTCATTTTCCTTTTCTTAATTTCTTTATATTAATCTATTTTTTGACCACTGGATATGCATATTTGTAGTTACTTTCCCTTAAAAGGATATGTAAATGGTATACTTCATGAGACCTGCATTTCTAAAACTATATTTCTTTTGTGCTTGCACATAAGTTGAAAAGCGGCTGTGACTCCCAGAAAGAAAGCCAAGGTATGAATCAGTGAAAGCTCAGTGTGAAGATGAACTACTTTTATTTGCATTGCAGTTAAGATTAAGACTAGCAATTTTAAGTCTTAGGACTTATAAAGTATATCTTATGCTATTTTTACATCCACTACATTATAGTTATTAGCATTAAATATCTCCAACAAATCTCCAGTGTTGGATGTTCACTTGGCTAGGATGAGAAGAGAAGAAAATGTTATAAATACGCTTCTTGATCTACAGTGATTAAGTCTTAGCAAAGGAAGTGAGTGGGCTGGCAGACAAAAAAATTGGAGCACAACAAAGAAAAGAAAAAAGAAATGACCCAGAGTATCACCCCAGGAAAGTATTTCTAGAATGAGACTACTGGATTATTCTGTGATAGTCTCTAACCGAGCTCCTCAAATATTTCACCATTTCAGGAACAATGTCCTAATGGGGGTACAACCTTGAAAACAGTCATTAATATTACAAAACATACACAGATGTCCCCTGTTTGATCCCCTTCTCACTCTCACTACCAGTTTCCCTGAGAAAAACGATTTTAACTCCTCTGATTACTTTTTCTGGCATTTATCCCCACAATCATAAAATGTATATTTATTTTACAAATCACCTATTGTTTGCATGTCATTTTGAAAATAACTAAAGATGAAAATTAAACTCTCTCAAGTTTTCTCCTGCATGCTTCCCCTCTGCTTGTAAAACTATTTATCTGTAAGTTTTACTAAGTGCAAGCTTGTGTTCTTTCATGGCATTTCCTTTGCTGAGTAACATTGTTTTTTCTCCTGGAATGAATATGTTTCATATTTTATACATTTACATGGATACATTATATTTACAGGATATATTTGTATGTTGTCTCTGTATGATACCTTTTTTCGGAAGGGCATTCCTTGTGGAACCCTCTGCTGCCTCACTTTGAACAGGACGTAGTACTCCCTCAGCTTACCGCACAGCAGGCTTCCTGGTCCTTCTTCTGTGCTGACCCTAGAAATCCCCTGTATTTCTCTCCTATGTTTAATTCCTTGTTTCCTGTACGCCACAGGTATGTCAATGCTTCTAGGATCAACAGACAGAAATCTTAAATTTATAATGGCATTTCTAATTTTAATGCCCCACCACAAGGTTATTCTTTGCCATTAGATTTACCCATCCAACATCTGCGTTTCCTTCTTTCACGGTACTAACCGTAACTCCCAGCAATGCTATCTAACGATTACATTAGTTCAATCCTATTATATATTACACGTGGTATAGAATCAGAATTAATACAGTTATGGAACATAGGCTTACTAAAATATCTTTAAAAAATGTGAAGGGGGTTAGAAGTGCAAATTGCCAGGTGTAAAAATAGTCACAAGGATGTAAACTACATCGTAGGGAATATAGTCAATAGTATTGTAACTATGGTGCCACACGGGTACCAGATTTATTGGGATGATCACTTCATAAAGTATATAAATGTCCAATCAGTATGTTGTACATCTGAAAGTAATACAATATTGTATGTCAACTGTGATGGAAAACATAAATGTTTTTAAAAAGGAAGGGAGTTCTGACTGATGCTATGACATGGTTGAAACTTGAGGACATTATACTGGGGGAATAAGGCATATAGTATATGATTCTACTTCTATGAGGTATCTAGATTAGACAAATTTATGGAGATTGAAAGAATAGCGGTTGCCAGGAGCTGGGGGAAGGAGGGGAATGGAAAGTTTTTATTTAATGGATATATAGTTTCTGTTTTGCAAGATGCAAAGAGTTCTGGAAATGGATGGTGGTGATGGTCACACAATGGGAATGTACTTAATATTACTGTGTACTTAAAATAATGAATGGTTAATGTGCTTACTTCAGCAGCAATATACTAAAAAATGTTTAAATTTTTATGTTATGTGTGCTTTACCATATTAAAAATTAAAAAAAATGGAACTGCATTAGAAAAGACATAGCAAAAACTTCATATGCAGCGAAGCAAGTCTCTCAGTGTGCAGGTTCACATTCTTCCAAAAATACACATTTCTTTGTAGCAAAACAGCGTTGTTTCATTTTCCTAGAAAACCATCTTTCTCTGAATAAATTAGTATGTTTCAAGAATTTCTTTTCACAAATATAAAAGAGAAATAAATTGGAGTAAGTGCGTCTGGACTCAGTCCTGTGACTTACTGCTTAAATATTCATTAGGATATATCCGAATGTCACAGCAAAAGGGTTAATCTGGCCAGTTCATGATTTGAGTAGCTTTTTAGCTTAGCTCTTTCTTTCTTTCCTTCCCCAAAGTAAAGCTTATGCTCACTCAAACATTAGGAAAATTAAGTGTTCATAGGGGAGTGAAAGTTTTGTGCACAGGCAAAACTTATGAGGGTATTCAATTATTTGACATGAGTAAATTACCATTACTATAAATGAAACACCAGGTTGTTGAGTAAAAAAGCACCAGAAAGCTTTTCTTAGATGCACTGTCTGCATCAGTGGAGTGCTAACTAACTCTCCTGAGCCCACCAACAGCCTAAGAAGCAAAAACCAAGCAGCCGGCTGTGGAGAGTCCAGATGGACAACTCTACAGGACAGTGCATCCAGAGGGAGCTGTCAATCTATAACGGCATGAGTGCTCACCAACAGTGTCCATTGATTATTTTACTGCCTGCCATGGATATGAAAAAAAAAATAGATGTGTCATGATTGTTGTTTATTTATTCTAAAATACTTATTGAGCATGTACCATGTGTCATGTACTCTTCTAGCCCTGGAGAGACAGCAGTGAGTAAGACAGACCAGGTCCTCCCTCGTGCAGTACACGTTCTACAGGAAGAGAAATAAGATGTACAAGTAAACATTTAAATATCAAATAGTATTTTCTACAGTAAAGTGCTATGAAAGGAAAACCATGGTGTGATGTGATGGAGAATCTGAGTTAGGGGATGTACTTTAGGCCTGTTGTCACGGAAGTCTTCTCTTAGAGAAGATATTGAGGATTAGATTTGGGAACTCAGCCAACCAGATGAGGAACCAGGAAAAGAAAGGACCTTTTAGGAAAAAGGGAACGGAGTTCGGCACATTTGAGGAACACCTTCAATGCTAGTGTGGTTGGGACATGTTAAGCAAAGAACTGAGTGGTTTGAGATGAAGTTGAAGAGGTAGGGAGGAGCCAGACCATTTGTAATGGAGAAGAGCTGGACGTCCACATTGCAATGCAAGGTGTTAGAGAGTATTTAATGGGCAAGTGCTTTAACCTGATTTTTACCTTCAAATGATCACTCTGGATGATTGAACAAATAGACTGGAATGGGAGGAGGAAGACCAATTAGAAGGTTAGTGTATGAGGCTTAGAAAAAGATAATGGTTGCTTTGATCAGAGTGGCAGCACTGTGATACATTAGAATCTAAACTGGAGGATGGTTAATAGGCATTATTAATGGATTAGATAGGTGAGTGAGAGAAAAGAAAGAATGGAAGACAACTTCTAGATTTGGGGCTTAAGCATGTAATTGAACATTAGAAAAATAATTCAAATTAACTGGCATTTCACGTTGTGGAAATTGCTGCTGATGCACTTTAGCGTGATCTTAAAAAAAGAAGGAAGGAATGAAAAAGAGTTAAAATGAGAGTTGTAGGAAGGTGCCATTTGCTTTTGTTGCACTTAGTCAAAATTTATGGTTTAATTTTACAATTCAGTTGATGGCCTAAGAGTGGTTGTTTGTGCTGCCACATGTGACAGTCTGTGCACCTCCACCCAGCTGTGTGATCATAATATCTTCTCTGAGAGGTGACATTTAAGATTAGACCTGAAAAATTGTAGACATTCAACCATATAAAGAGCCAGAAGAAGAGCCTTTTAGAAAAGAGAAACAGCAACTGACCTTGGCACATTTGAGGTACAGAATTAAGGCCAATGTGGTTGGAACATGTTAAGTAAAGAGCTGAGTGGACTGAGATGAAGTTGGAGAGGTAGGGAGGAGCCAGATCATTTGTAATGGAAAAGAGTCGTAAGTTCAAACTCTAATGCAAGGTCTTAGAGAATTTAAAAGGGGCACACTTAAATGGGAGGGAGGGGACTCTCAGAGTGAGTAATCCTAGCTCCAACAACTCCACGTTTTCCATCAATTCTGCTGACCTCTACCAAACATCCTTTCAAAGAAGTGTGAAACACATGAAAAAGTCCAGCCTCTCACATTGTTTTCAAGTCTAGAGTTTAAGTGAGCCCCTCCAGTCCCTTTTCTTTCTGTAACTGACCTGACTGGTGTCCTCTTTCTTTGCATTTATGCTAGAAATCTGTGAGTCAACAAAGGCATTCTTGATAATATAGAACTACCTACTTAACTTAGAGTGACTCATAAGATTGTAAAGAGCAACAGCAACATAGAAACAAATTCAGATGTTCGGGTAAGACTGGGAATGTAGGGTAAGCAGCTTCTGGCTTATTTTAATAATACAGTGTCCAGCAGAAGTAACGCTGGAACTTCTACGTGAATGTCTCACACGAGATGGGCAGCAATTTGAATATTTCACTTAAAATGTCACCTAAAGTATGCTTGAGTGAGATATTGCTATGTTACAGAATTACATGCTTATGATTTTGTAATGAAAGATTTGGTATAGATGACCAGCTCATAAAAAAGGGGGCGTTATTTGTGCCAGATCCTGTGTGTGTGTGTGTGTGTGTGTGTGTGTTTGTTTATGTTTATGATTGACAAACACATATATATCTAAAATATATGACATGTCAAAATAAATATTAACTCCACCTCCATCCCCACCCCCAGGTAGAAACCAGTCTTGAGCCAATTTTATGTCAATATCAAATGGTACAGTGTTTTTTGGGGAAAAAAATTATATCTACATGAAGTTTAAAGTAAATTTTTTTAAAAGCACAGCTTCCCATTTGATAATTGGATGTAGACTAAATGCTCAGATTTACTGGCAGTGAGTAATGCTTTTCTCTTAAGCTTTGTACTTTGCTTGTGTGCTGAAATACTTGTGCTATACTATCGTTCCTCATATTATCACTGAATACTCAAGGGAAGGGAAACAAAAACCAATGGAATGGCATTTATGACTTCATTTTCTTCAGAAACAAGCAAGAAGTTAGAGTCCCCAAATTTAAATTGTAATATTCTCTACCTGATTAGGTGGATTTATAATTTTCTGTAATTTTATCACCAAATTGACTAGCATGATTAATCTTCAAGTTAAGAGTTAAGATAACAAGTGAGGGAGATGTTCTTTCCATAGTGAGTAACTGTTAATGTGATTCTAAAACATCTATGCTTTCCATTTAAAATATAAGCAAAGTAAAAAATTGCATTTTTAAACTATAAAACTGTGTCTCTGCTAGTCCTTACCCCTTATCTAGTTAATTTCTGTTTGTGATTAAAGTTCTGATTGACATGTCACCTTTTATCTGAAGATGTCTCAGATAATATGTAACAGAAGGTAGAGGGAAATAACTTATTTTTAGTTCTTACCAGGATTCCCAATCAACCAAATATAGCAGTAGCCCTCAAGGGGCTTTTTATTTTCAATGAAGAAATATACCAGCAAGTGTTTGCAATAAAAGAGTATCATAATACATTTATCTGTAAAGGTCCTATGATTGGAGCATGTCTCATTTATTTGAGAAATAGTGAGGAAGCCAATGCTGTTTTCAATCTATTGTTTATTCTCTTCATGGTTAAGCTTCGATCATAATCAAATTATCTCAATTCTTGAGTATGCCTTGCTATTTTACATTATATATATTTCCCATTTTTTCTAACTAAAAATGTTATCTTAAATTTTTGACACTGAAAATTCTTCCTTTAAGAGTCCATATAAATATCATTTCAATTTCCTTTTTCCCTCCCAGATACATAAAAGTTCTGAATTCATAATGTTTCTTTGTAACTTGTGCCAAGGTAATTATTTCAGTTTTGGACATTTTGAGTTTGATATGATTTTGAGTCATCCAAGTAGAAAAATTTACTAGAGAAATGGATTTATTCATCTGTAGTATAGGATAGATCCAAGGTTGAAAATAGAAATTTAGAAAAACGATTGTAGAAGAGGAAGTTAGAACCAGAAGAATGTATAACATCACACAAGAGAAAGGTAAAGGGATAAAAGAGTCAAGAACCAGGTATACAATTCTTCCTAAATTAATATAGAGAAAGAGAAAGAGAGGGAGAAATAAATTCAGAGAATGTGTGAGGGCCACAGCGGTAAATTTTCAATTCTCAAGGTCTTGTACTATGATTAGAGGAAAATGCAGGGTCAGAGTAATTGTTCATGAGAGAGACTTTAACATATTTTTATAATAAGGGTAAGTCTAGAAAAATGAATATTGTAGTTATAAAAGATATAAATCACAATTGCTACAAAGAAGAAAGGAGGAGAATGCAAATGAAACCAATATTTGGTTGGAATGGAAATTAGCCTTCAATTGGAATATCCATGAAAATTCAGGGAAAATTTGTAGTTATTTTACAAAAGCCTAGCAAAATAATAATATCAAGCAATAATTTGCCAATTTCTGGGTAGATTTCTTTCCAACTATTATGTCTCCTAGATTTTCATACTTTCTATAATGAGCATATGGGATTTATTACATTGTGTTGGATTACTCAAAAAACAGATGAAAGTTTGTGTGCAGAAAAATTATTCAGGAAAATATCCATTATAGATGAATTTTCCTTATTGCCCATGAGCATAGTTATAATAGCAGTTAAAAAAAAACCTTGTCTGATAATTTCAATATTTGCCTTTATTTTATGTATTAGTAACATTTTCCTGTTTTGTTTGTTTCTTTTGTTATGCTTTGCTTTGTTTTCATTTTTGTTTTGAGGAGAGTAGTAGAAGGAGGCAAGTATGCCTGGTAGTTTTAGATTACATCCTGGACACTGTAGAAAGTCCAGATTCTACTGTGTTCTTTGAACACTATTAATATGTTTTATTTGTTTGCTTTAGAAAGCCGTTAAGTTGACTGCACTCAAGCTCCAAACCCTGTCTCCCCTTTGGCAAGCGGTAGTTGAAATCTATGCTGTTATTTGTACCGTAATAGTTTCCTATGGCTGCTGTAGTAAATTATCGCCACAACAAAACAACAACAGAAAAAAAATGGTCTTCTCACATCAGCAAAATGTCTTAAAACAACAAGAATATATTCTTTCACATTTCTGGAGTTTAGAATGTCCAAATTAGTATGATTGGGCCGAAATCAAGGTGTCAGCGTAACTGCCCTTCCTCTGGAGGCTCTAGGGAGAATCCATGCTCCTTGCTTCTTCCAGATTCTGGTGGCTGTGGGTTTTCTTCGGCACATGGCGCATCACTGTAATTTTGAAGGTCAGCATCCTCAAACCTCTTTCTGCTCTGTCTTCACCTTCTGCTGTGTGTACTGCTCTGCCTCCCTCTTATAAGAGCACATGTGATTGCATTTAGGACCCAGATGAATAAATCAGGATAGTCTCCCCACCTCAAGGTTTTTAATCACATCTGCAAAGACTTTGCCATAGAAGGTAACATTCACAGGTTCCAGAGGGTAAGAGGCCATTACTTAGCCTCTATAGTTCTTTTAACCTTATCTGGGCTGCTTACAGGGTGTGCTGTGTGTGTGTAGTTCAGGAGTCAGTTTAAAATTTGAGTAGAGTTTAAACTCTGAATCGAGAACTTTCCCTTTCTGAATCTCTCCTTTTCAGGATTTCTCTGTCTCGTTTTTCTTTCTTCTGTCGTTATCCAGAACTCTGTTCTCTGGTTATTTAAAGCGAGGAAATACACACATGAGGGCTGCCTGAAAAAAAATCTAGCCATTGTCAATATAACAAGAACAGTTATATGGCTGGATACTTTCTGGACGCCCTCGTATATACAAAGACTGTCCAGAAAAAATCCAGCCATGAGTACCTTTATTTTTCATATTACATGGCTGGACATTTTCTGGATAGCCCTCTTGTGCATGTGTGTGCATGTGTGTGTGTGTGTGTATGTGTGTGTGTGTGTGTGTGTGTGTGCATATATGGATACATACACACACAAATATAGGATAGATAAATCTAATATGTGTGTGTGTGTGTGTGTGTGTGTGTGTTCTGTTTGAAACCTAAAGGGACCTTTCCTTAAGACCAAAGCTACAGTATAAAATGGGTAACTCACCCATCGCCATTTCCTTTTTCCATACATAGATATCTCCTCAGGTTCTTTCTGTTTTTGGTTATTCTCCAGTGCTCTCAAGTAGATTTTTTCTTCCTGCCAGAGCTTATAGTTTGTATTCATAGGGTGGTTGGTTCAATAGTAGCTATTTCTCTATTACCAGGAGCTGAACTTCCATATTCTTTTTCAGAACATGTGACACTTACCAAAAATGTAAATTTTGTATTATAAACAAAGCCTCAATAAAAAATTAAAATTTTTTAGAGTATTTTTCTTACAACAATGAAATTTAAAATTTCAAACAAACATATAAGTAGAAAAACTTGAAGTGATTAAAAATTAAAGAATGCACTTTTAAATCATCATTGGATTATAAAAAACAGACTTTAAAAAATATTTGAAGGGTTCCCTGCTGGTGTAGTGGCTAGGCTTCGGTGTTCTCAATGCCGCAGCCTGGGTTCGATTCCCAGCCAGGGAGCTACCTCCAAAGAGATATATATATATATATATTTTTTTTTTTGAACTGAATGACAATGAAAATAAGACATATTAAAACACATATCAATGACACTAAAGTGCCACTTAGAGAAAATATAGCCTTAAAAATGAAGAAAGGCTGAAAAACAATGACTGCTTTCAACTCAAGAATAGAGAAAAAGAACACCAAATCAAAACTTTTGTAAGAGGAAGGAAATAATATAGATAAGAGCAGAAATCAATAAAATATAAGACAAACATACATTAGAGAAAACCAGTAAAGCCAAAATTGATACTTGTAGTGATTAATAAAACTTCTAAACACTGGAAAACTGACAAGGAAAAAACTCACAATTAACCAATATTGGAAATTAAAATTGGATTGTAAATGCAGATTCAATAGATATTAAATACATAAGGGGATAATGTGAAAACCTTTAGACCAAATACATTTGGGTCAGATGGACAGTATTTCATTTGTTCCTCTCCCCTTGCTTATTTCAGCTGTTTTGGGGTTAGGACATATATTTGGGTAGATGAACTTGTATAAAGATGCTGATAACATACTCTTAGCAAATAGTTTTGTATGTATAACTCTGCCCCTCATAGCATAGAAAACTGAGGTTTAAAGTCCTGTTTCTATCCTCTCAGCTACTTAGTTATTAATGCAGAGTAGAACAAAGGTCTAATTCCCCATACTACATCTAATCCTGATGCTGAAGGTATCCATCATTTCAAGAACAGACTGAGAAAAATGAAATTTTCAGTATCTCTAATGGCAGTTAGGAAAGAAGAAAAAGGACATCTTAATTAAGGTTGACAGTGGGAGTTTATAATAATATCTGGCTGCCTATTCTCCATGAATAACAGAGACTGAAGCTAAAATTTAGTGATTGAATTGAGTATCAGCCCCTTATGAGTTCCATGAGTTGAAAGAATTTGGAGGACATATCAACTATGAACTAAGGAGTAACATACCCTCTTGTTATATTTCATATCCATTTCTATTAATACAAAATGGGCAATATTAAAGAGAAATGGTGGACTCTCCTGTGAAAAGGATTCTGTGTGAAGACACGCTTACAGTATTAGCGTGTAGCTTTTCTGTAAATCTGCCTTTTTGTTTTGTTTTTTTTTTTTTTTTTGCTTTTTGGTATGTGGGTAGCTCCCTGACTGGGAATCGAACCCAGGCCGCAACGCTGACAGCACCAATGCTGAAGCCTTAAGCCACTACACCATCAGGGAACTCCCAATCTGCCCTTTTGGTGCGCAGCATTAACTGACTAAAAAACAGGAATTCTAATGTTTATCTCCAGAAAGATTGCACTGGCTCTGGGTGAGTAGCAAGCTGCTCCTGTTGACTGTACAATTTAGTATTTGAAAACTCTTCTTTTCTTTCTGTCATGTGGTCCTGATAGTGTGTGTGGTGGTGCGGGTGGATGTGCGTGCGTGCGTACCCTCATCCCTTCGCCTGCGTTTCCAACTGACTATGCAAAAGCTAGGTCAGTGGGCTGATGTGATCTCTGAGATGCTGCAGGCTGGATTTAGCATTTTTCTTTTCAAACTAGTGGGCAGAGCCTCTGCTGTCTTTTCTGCGGTGTTGAATTTAGCTTGGAATTTTCATTGGAAAAATCCCCTTCTTCCTTACTCTTTTCCTTGTTTGCTGTATCAGGCTATGCTAGCAACTGCTCTCCTGGGAAGCTTTGAAGTGAGGAAAATGTGGGTGGAGCAGAGTAGAAAGAAAAGAAATACATGCTGTGAAAAGCTGTACTGTTGCTGTAGTTTCCTCCCTTCTCAGTGAGATTTAATCACTGGTTGGAGGAAATGGGAATGTTTAAAGAATGAGGGCCCGCTCAGGCTCCAAGAAGGAAGGCATGGCAGATACATTCAATACTAGGACCAAGGGAAGCTTAGCAATGTAATGCCTAATAAACTGCTATGGAACTCTTGCTGGTTAGGGAATCAGAGCCATCTAGGGAACAAGGCAGGCTTTTGAAGATTTGCAAGTAAATTCTAAACCAGGCTGTCAGATATGGGGGATCCAGACTAATGTTTCTGCAGTTCTCTTCTTCCTCGCTTTAGGGCAACGTGTGCCAGAGGCAATCTGCCTGGCTGGCATCCCATTTCTATTAGCTTTCTTCATACTTCAACACCAGCCCAAATTACTCTGATCCCAATCTCATGAGGCAGACCCCGAACATACAAGGAGACTGTGTCTCGGCTACTGATTATGCTCTGTTTAATTTTAGTTAAAGTGGCATGCTTTCATATATTTTTATAGATGACAAAAGATGAGTACATCATTGGGTCAGTCCTGAAAACGTCCAAAGACTAGATGGTTCAGGGAAGTAAAAGGGTGAGAACTTGGGTAAAGAGATACCAGAAAAAGATGTTGTTCATTATACTGGAAAAAATAATGAATGAGTAGTCCTAAAATCTGGGTTCTAGACTGAGCTTTGCCCCTAACTAGATACATGACCTTGGGCAAATTATAGTGTCTGATTCTCTCTTTCATAGTAATGCAACGATTTCTAAAGTTCTCAAACTCTCACATTTTGTAAGCCATGAATTAAGCAATAAGTATGTATTGAATGCCTTTGATATAACAAGCATTATAAACATTTTTTTTGCTTTCAAAGGAATGCATTTGCTTTGCTACTTTAATTTCCTCAGTAGTGTGGGGCTTATAATGAGTCTACTGCTTACTTAAAAACAAAGAGGGCGATTGTGTCCCAAAGTGATTTGGAAAATGTAAAATGCTTTTCAGCAGATAATTTTGATATATTTATATACATAAGAACATATATATTCCAGGAACAGGTATGCAGGTTTTTCTCTCTCAGATAATAACTGATAACCTGCAGACAGTCTGATTTATCTGAGGTGCCTAATGACCAGACAGAATTTAACCTAATATTGTTTCCAAGGTATGTGTTGTGTGCACTCACACATACCAAGCTGTATCAGTAAATACACAAAGTAACATTGTTTAAAGAATGAAGAATATGCTCCATGAGAGTTTGCCTGTCTCATTCATCTCTATATTTACTACAGTAATAGTTGTTGAATGGATTAATGAATGAATGAATAAAGGAATGAAAGAATGAAGAAAGCAGAGTTTTTTTTTAGTGTTCTTTTCACTTTCAATTTCAACTCAAGGTCAATGTGTTATTCTTGTTTAGTTTCCTAGAATCTAACACAGGCTGTGGCACAGAACAAGTGCTCAGTAAATACACTAGATAGTGAACGATTTGTCCAATTCAATGGAACAATTAGTGTGGGTGCCAGGAGTGGAGGTGAAAAGACTTTATTAGGTGGAAACTATGACTGATGGGGTTTTGAAACTTGCCATTACATTTTTGTTTTGTTTTGTTCTGTTGTTGTTACTCCCATTTAGTGTTAAGAGGGTTGTCAGCATAAGAATCATATCTATAGATCATTGTAAATCATCTCTAGGGTTCCTTACCTACTTCTAAATACATCAATTTGTTTCCTCCAGTTTTATGAAGAGAGCATTTTATGAAGAGTCTCATAGCACTAAGCTACCAGCCTACAGTGATTTAGCATTTAATAATCAATGTCATCTTCTCTAATAGCTGTCTAGTGACCCAGTTTATCATAAGCTCTTTGAGAATGGGAGTTGTGTCCTATGCTCAGAATTGGTTACGATGGCTACTTAATTTAGCTGGGTGGAGAAATGGGCTATTTTTCATAAAGGAAGCAGCCTGTGATGGAGAAGATTGTTTCCTTATATGGCAGTAAAATAAGACACCTCCCTACCCTTAACTTTGTGGTCTTTCTATCGTATCCCCCCATTTAAGAAGTCCATTGAACTACATAGCTTCCTGATTCCACCTGGACAAATGGCAGAGATGGAAAATGGACACAAAATTGTTTCTCCACCCTCCCTCTGTACCTAAAAGACAGATTTCGGATCACCTAGGTTTGGGTTGGCTTATACATGCTCTGTGCAGCCTCAGGGTTTGAGCATGAAAGGAATTATGGACTAATATCTGTAGAAAGGGAAGTGACTGATTATCATCAGTTTGGTGGTAAGTATTAAGAGTTTTGCCACCAAACCAACTGCCCAGGGAAAGTTTCTTAAAGCCAAAGTTTCTTTGGCCTTAATTTCTTTCTTTTACTCTTTCTTGAGCAGTTATTGTGCAGCACTTTACCATTTGAAACTGTTCCTACTAGGGGATATTTGGAAGCCTCTCTGCATTACAGAATAAGCAGTTTAAACTTTTCTCCACACGAAACACTGTCATGTTTTGTTGAAGCAAAAATGATCATTTGAACTAAATAAATCTTCATGTCTTTTTTTCTTGTGATTTTGTTTTCATATAAGTATATGCATTTTTCTATTTTGCTCTATTCTTAACCAAAGTTCGTGCTTCTCCATTGAGGCACTTCCCCTGGTATTTTTGCCTGTCAAATCTCTTAGAGCAGATGGTCCCTTCTGGGAAGCTCTGGGAAGTGATCGGTGTCTGGCTCTGCCCGACCCCACCTTCTCTCTTGGGGTCTCAGATGACGTCATCAAACCAGTTTCCCTCCTCTTAGGAGTCCTTGATCCAGTAGCAGCAGGTTTTGGTTCCAGGCATTGCAGAGAGACCCTTTACAGCTGGGTTGAGCAGCTACCCCAGTCTGCAGCAAGCCCAGGTCCTGGGTAAGAGTGGCATCCTGCCTGTCCAACCAGAGCCGCAGGATTCTCTCCGGTGCCCGCCCCGCTTTCCCCGCGGTGCCAATAACCGCGCTAAAAGGCCGGGCTTCGGCTGTCAAGTAGCTCGGGTGGGCTTGGCCGCGGCGAGGAGGGGCGAGGGCTGAGGCGACGCGCTCCCAGGTGTTTGCAGCGGAAGTGGGAAACCTGTAGGTGATGGTCCAGCTGTGCCGCGCCAGGGTGAGCGGGAGCGAGGAACAGGTAGGAGGCAGGACTTTTCCTAATGTGCAAATAGGGTAAAGAATGCGTATTTTCAGGCTACTGTTGCTTCGCTTCCCTTCCCCTTCCCCCAGCCCTGCCCCGCCTTCGTCACCCCCAAATCTCATGTGGTGGCCGCAACTCTCGTCGTGAAATACGGCGGGAAGGACTAGGGTGTAGGAGGTCTGGGTGCTGGGAAGGAGGAGTGCGGCAAGCGGGTGCCCGGGGTCACGGGCGGGGCAGCGCGGCAGTGCCTGGGAAGAGGGCACCGAACCCCCTTCCGTGTCTCGTCAACTTTCCTCTCAGGCGTCGTCTGCCACCGCCCGTGTCGCGCCCGAGGGGTGCCATGTCGACCTGGCAGGGGAAGGGCTGGGGGGTGGGGGCAGACGTGCCAGCAGCCGGGACCCCGAGGGTCTTCCTACATGGAGAGGGGCTGGTCCTCCTCACGCCTGCCCTCCCCTCTTCGGTCTCCCTCTCCTACCTTGCGCCTGGACTCTAGCACAAGCCGGCAAAAACTGGCAATGGTTGCGCTGAGGGCAAGAAGGGAGTTGTTTGTTCCCTGGCCCTTTGGTGAGGAGCTGACTCCCTTTGGGAGTGGGGGGTGGGGAAAACCCCTGCAATTCGAGGAGTAGGTTCAGATTAATTACATCTCTATTGAGATGACCTGGGCCCGTCTCCCCTTCCTGCGGCGGACTGAGGAGGGGAGGGACAGCGAAGGCTTTGCCTCTCCTCGCCGAGCCTGATGTTGTCTCCTGGGAGCCACCTCCTCACCTAGTTTCTGAAAGGTGAGTTTATTCCTGATTCCCAGAGAGGCAAGTAATTGTGCCCGGATGGGCTTGCCGCGGCTGCGAGGCAGCCTCCCTGGGTGACCGCATCTGGGAAGTAGGTGTTGGCTCAGTGCCGGTTCCTGCCGGAGTCAGATTGTTGCAAGCAGTAGGCAGAACTGCAGAGAAATTAGACGCTGCATCACCCTCGGGGACTGATGACATTCTGCTTTGAAAATTACTGAAGAATTGGGGTGATGCGAAAGAGGGAGAGTAGAGAGCTGCTACCTTTTCTCATTTATTCATGCCAAATCCAACATGGGCATTTGTATGTGTGCTTGTGTGTGCACATCTCCAAGGTGGAGCTATATATAGCTCCTGCACACCCAGCCCTGTTTGCCTGCTGCTGAGCAGGCTGCCTGGGCCTTCTGAAGCAATCTGGAAGCACTGAGTGGGAGGGGCAGAAGGGAATCAAATCCTCCATTGGGTGAAAAGCCAGAGAAGATGCACTCAGACTGAGGAAAGAAACCCTGCATGAATTAATGTTTCTGTAACACACATGAAATCAATTTTCTGAAATATGATTTTGAAAACATCCTTAGAGTGCTGTTTAATATTCATCTATTTACCGGCATTTTACAGCTTCAGTGTATATGTGAACCTTACCAGACTGAAATGTAACACACATGTCAAATAAATACATATCACATCTGGGATAGTTTGCTAAATCCATCATAGCCTAATGGTTTACTTTTGCCTGTACTTTGATTATTGGGTAGTAAATTTATTTGGGTGGTAACTTATTGCTAGCAGCATTTGGGGACCTGTGGGAAAAGGATCCACCCACTTTACAGGAGATAGAACTAATGGATCTTTACAACCTTTGAGGGTAGTTTTGATACATTTCTTTGTACAAATTTTAGTTGTGGACCTGATACTTAAAATTGTGCTGCTGTTTTATATTATGTCTATTTGAGCCACATAGGCCCTCTTTTATACATGTATGTGCATTTATTTTCCCATTGCCTGAAATTATTTCATCCTGATGATAATCTTTTTATTTTTTTAGATTTAGAAGACACAAGTAATTTGCTAAAAAAAAGTCTTCCAAAAATCCACTATTTCAGCCAGAATATTCCAGCAACCTAATGTAAATTACAATCCAGAACAGTTTCCCCTCAAATAGAATAGTTCAGGTTCCCACAGTTTTTGGACTTAGTAAAAAAATTTGGTCAGTATTGATACCAGTAATAATATAGGCCAAAGTTATTGTTATTCATGCATTCGGTCTTATTTTGTTGCTCAACTCCTATTTGTATGTCTGATTTGTCTTCTAATTAGACAGGAAGTACTTTTCAGGACACCATGACATATGCTTTGTATACTTCACCACATTAACACAGTTCTACGCAGGCTCAAAGATTCTTATTAAGAAAGCATCATCGTAAGAGGTTGTTTGGATGGATGCAGCAATGACTTGAGGATAATCTGTTTGTTGATAGAAGGCTATGTGTTGGGAACTACTTTTGGAAACTTCCTTTGGCTCCAATATCCTTCCTTGAGGAGTAATGGATGATGTGTTTCTGTATCCTTTCACGGAATGACTTAATTTTCCAGTAGGAGTTATGACCATGTACAGCGTATTAAATGTATTCTCACTTATCTTGTGCCAGTTGAGACCAACTAGAGACCAAGTTGAAAGATAGACAATTCATGTTTCTCTATACAAAACATACCATGTAATTGCCTTATTAAAAAAATCAACAATGTCCATGCACTTCTGTTTCCATTTCCCATTCCCATCTATTTCTACATGTAAATTGGCCATGGTCTGTGTCACCACAGGACCTATACTCTCTAAGTCATCCTTCAGCTCTTCTTCATGTCCAGTGTTTGTATTCTTTTTAAGTTATATTGTTCATTTTTTTCCTTCTCTTCTGATCTGCCATTTTCCAAATTGTCATCTCCTTGAAATTTTATTGATATCACAATGATCTGATTGTCATAATTTTTCTCTTACTTTTTGAACCCTCCTTTCTAATATCCATCTCATCTCTTCTTCATGCTTTTAGATTTTCAATTAATCCACCTAATTGATGACAATTTATTTTATTTGAAATAAAATTCTGCATTTCCATTCCTAATCTCTTCTCTATTAGCCATTTCAAAATACTATCTTAGTGGCTAGAACACAGGCTTTAGAAGGAAGGCTACATGTTTAAATATTTATATATCACTATGAAGGTAAGTGAATGTCAGTAAGTCAACTGGGGATTTTAATAGCACTTACCTCAGAGTTTTTTGTAGTATACTTTTTTTGAGTATTAAATGAGATAATACATGTAACACATTTAAAATAGAGTTGGCCCATAGTAATTACTCATAAATAACAGCTATTAGTAGAAGTTCTGTTTACAATAATGATAATGTGTGAGGGCTGTCCAGAAAACAAACAAAACAAAACCCAGACATTTTATAACAAGAACAATTACATGGATGGATACTTTCTGGACAGCCCTTGTATATAGTGAAAACTGATTTTTGCTTTTCCCCCATTAGTCATCATTACCCTTAAACAGCTTAGCATAGAATGTTGCAGTTTTCCAGGCTTTCTAGTTTGTGATTAGTTTTAGTTTTTCTTTTTTTTAAGACTTATTTTCTCTATCTCCAAGTATCCATCATCTATTCAGTGACTGATTTATTCATTTTTATTCTCAACTCTAATTTATATCTCTCTCTGCTTTCTATAATACCAGTTTCATCTGTCATTGCATGCCTGGATTAGTGCAAAAGGCAATTTATCAAATTTCTAAGTGTATGAGTCGCTCTGCTTGAATCTAAGATGCCACATATTGTTATTGGCATAATATATTTTTAATTTTCATCATTGGTTCTACTTTGCTTTGAACCCTTCACTTTGAACCCTTTCACTTAGGATCAAATCCTGAGAATAGGACTTAGTAGTTGTGTGACCTTGAGAGTATAACAGGAAGAATATGGAACATTATTTCTCGATGGTTGTATGAATGACCTAGTATGTAAAATTGCATTAAAAATTTATCCACTTAATATTACTTTTAAAATAATATTTTTATAATTATAAGGAAATGCAGAATCATTCAGAAAAAAATAGAAATAAAAGAAAATTCTATGATTCAATTTTCTAATAGGGATAATGACCATGTACAGGTTATTCTAGTATAGATTTTTGGAAATAAATTTCAAAATTGGGAAATAAGAGAAAATTCTATACAGCAAAATCCACTCATAACCTCCCAGTTTTATTGTTATAAATATACGCAGGCTGTCTGGAAAATATCAAGTATGTAATATGAAAAATAGAGGCATTTATGGTTGAATATTTTCCCCGACAGCCCTCATATATCAGTATTTTAAATTTACATATTTGGAATTAGAGTGAATATTCATTTTTGTATTTAGCCTTTTTTCCCACTTAACATCATAGCATTCACTTATTTAATATTCTTACTAATCATTTTTCATGGCTGTCAAATATTCTTTTTTTTTTTTTTAATAAAGTAGGTGTTGCTTTTAAGCCTATTTTATTTTATTTATTTTATTTTATTATTATTTTTTTTTTTTTTTGCTTTTTGGTATGTGGGTAGCTCCTGACTGGGAATCGAACCCAGGCCGCAGCGCTGACAGCGCCAACGCCGAAGCCTTAAGCCACTACACCATCAGGGAACTCCCAAATATTCTTTTATATAGAGCCTTCAGATTTTTTTTTCACACTTATGAAAATGAGTGTAAATATACATTAATTTTGCATTTCTGACTATTTCCTTAAAGTAACTTCCTAGACATTACCTGGTCAAACATATAATGATTACCAAATTGCCCCAGAAAAAACGTGATACACAAATTGATACTCAGTATGAACCAATATGGTAATATTTTTATTAAAACTTGGTATTGTGATTAAAAAATTGTGACTATATTAATAGTAAAAATTATGTATCTCATTATTCTTTTAAGTTGTGTTTTATAATTTTTGAATTAGTTGAAAAATGTTTTCCTGTTTACTGTTGCTTTGTATTTCTTAAATTTTGTACATATTTTACTTGATTATTTCTTTATTTGTTTATTTATTTTTTAATGTTTTCTTTGATTAATAAAAAAATCTGTTGACTACTGTGAAAATTTTTCTCACCTTGTTTTTTGCCCTTTATACTTTATGTTTTTGAACATAGAGAAATTTTAACTTTATTGTAGTTTAACCTGTAAATCTATTTGTAGAAGTATCTCGAGTTACTTTCATGCTCAGAAAACTTTCTACCTGATAAATAATTGAATATAAAAAAACACATTTGTAGGTACTATTGCTGAACTTCTTGCCTTCTTTGAAGTGGGATTTGGCATATGTATGTCACATATATATCCCTGTGAAATGGCTCCTGTGGACATATGAAATGCACTCTCAGTCTATTAAGATTGCATTATTATTTATGCAGTTCTCCCATGGAGTGAAGAGTACCTTAATTCGTTCTGAGCTACTACTGTCCATTTCAGAAGTGCCATGGGGCAAAACATACTATGAAGATATTAATGACCAGGTTACTCAACCGGAGCAGGGGCACATTGTTTGCACAATTATCTGAATGACTCAGGCACTAAATCTGCTTTTGCCAGGATTATCCAGATGGTCCTTAATTCACTGAATAATTACTCACCCCTACACTTGATGTTGGTGCTGTAGACCTAACCATGTTATTGTTTTTCCTGCATTATTTTGTTTGTTACTATTCTATAAATGGTTAAGTTTTATTGCATTACAGTTTCTTTTATGAGAGGCAGTTTCCTGGTTCTTAAGAGCACACATGTGCTCTTTGCATGCAACCCAGCTTGTCAGTTACAATTTCTGTGATTTTTGAATAAGTTATTAAATCAGTCAGAATTATCCTCTTCTGTAGTCTTCTTTTTCTACATATTCTCCACATCATAATGGAAATTATCTTGCTAAAACCAATCTCATCAGGTACCTCTTCTGCTGAAAGGGTTTTGATAGGGTAGTCTCTTTTTTATTCTTTTTTTCCTATAATAAGGTACCTGAAGTCCTTTACATTGCACCTAGAGTCCTTTATTATATGGTCCCTGTTTACTTCTTTAAATTTGTTTTCTCATTATTCTAATCTTTTTCATCTCCAGTCTCCCACAATCACACTGAACTGTTCGAATTTCCCTTAATGCACCATGTTTTTTTCTCTTTTCCCAAACTCTATTCAGCCCTCAGATTCTATTCTCTGCTAGAAATAACCTGTCTCCTTATCTACCCTGTAATTGATCTGCTAACCTCTTGAAAGCTCAGGTCAGCTACCTTCTCTAGGAGACTTTCTTAAACTTCTAGGCTGAGATTTTAGCCCTTATTTAGTGTTTCCATTACAATCTGTGGATACCTCAACTAGTAGCATTTACTACTGCAGTGTAACCGATGGTTTACTTGTCCATTACCTTTACCATAAGTCATTGAGAACTTATCCTAGTTGGCTGTACCTTATTCTTCTTTGTGTCCAATGAAGGACCTGATATATAGTAAATACTCAGTAAATATTTTATGAAGATATTTACAGAAAAATGTTAAGCCTTAACTCACTAAAAAATTTCAACAAATTAAGCATTTATATCTGAACCTGAGAAGTCAATAAATAAAAACTAAAAGCTATGTCAACCTTCACAATTTTTCAGGAATAAACTTACTGATTTTGTTGATTTATACAACAAAATAGGTAAAAGAGAGTCCTTCAATAAGCAATTTTGTAGAAGACATAGGTACTAAACTTATAGACCTAGGACTCAAGGAAGACTTCATGAACCTGACCTCAAAGGCAAGGGAAGTAAAAATAAATGAATGGGATTATATTAAACTAAAAAGCTTCTGCACAGCAAAAGAAACCATCAACAAGGCAAAGAGACAGCCAACTGAATGGGAGAAAATATTTGCAAATAATGCATCAGATAAGGGTCTAATATCTAAAATATATAAAGAACTAATAAGACTTAACAACAAAAAAACAAACAACCCAATTAAAAA